>OOFC01050234.1:24553-39713 GCA_900323345.1 Pseudochromis fuscus | reverse complement strand
GGGGGGGGGGGGGACTTTCCACATGTATATAAAGAGCATGTCGACAGTTTCTTGACTCATCACACAGAAACGATAAACAAACCTCTGGGAGTCATTGTTACATTATCATGTGATCGGCATCGGACCCGAACGGGGACTTTCAGGATCCACTCACTTCAGTCATAACGACTCCCACTCAGCTGGACCGAGAGCAGGGCGCTGGAGAAAAGATGGGCGTGGCTACAGTGATGTCACCTGCTGGTTTTTTTCTGGGTTTGGCATTTTAAAGTTGCTATCATGGTTTTTTTGGAGCCATAAATGACCATATTTGGATAAGAGGGCGGGGTTAGGGAACAGTAAAGACACAAACACTCCTCTCTGATCTTATGATACCAGTGATGATCAGTGATGATACCAGTATCATCATGTCAGACCACAGAGCTCTGAGAAGAAGAGTTTATCCATTGACATCAGAATCACTTGAGGAAAAAATGTATTGATTGAATATTTCAGGATTGAAATTGAACATTTTTGAATTGAAGTCAGTTGTAACCAGAGTTTTGGATCCAGCCTCTAGTGGTTGTCGTTGGTATTACACTTTTGTATAACCACATCCATGTTTCATAAACAGTCTCTGGTTTGAACTCTCTCCCAGCCTGTTGGACGACTCCTTTAAAGGTTCGTCCACCCACACAGGTCTTTTACTTTTTGGAGTAATTAGGAGAAACATATTCATGGATGTGAGGTCTGAACAACCAGAGCAGGATTTACATGTGTGGGTGTTATTTTGTTGCTTTAAAATTGATTTTTTAATTGTTTTATTGTTATGATTCATCCCTCACTTTGCTTGATCTCTGTGGTATCATATTAATCCTGAATTATCTGTTTTTATTTAATGTAATTTCAGGTCTCACATTAAGACCTTAGTATGAAGTTCATCAGTAGATATTGTAAATTAGAAATATGTATTTCCTCAGTTTGCTTTCATGCTAATGTACAACAGTGAATTCATTCAGATTCCCACATTTCAGGATCTGCCCGACGCCGTCATCTCTAATTGACTCCCCTGAAGCCTTTGGCAGGATGTTGGTTCTCAGCCTCTGGACGAGGCTTAACGCTCAGAAAAGCTTCAGCTTATTAAAGACAACGTGGATCTTGTTAGGATATCGACTGCGAGGCCTCGTCTCTTTGACCAGGAGGAAATACAGTGACACGCCCACGGTAAGTGAACAAGTGGAGGCTCCTGGTCTGGATCAAGGACAATTCCACAGGACACATGGCGGCCGTGGGGAGGACGGCGTGGACAGTGTCTCTGGAAAGTTTTATTGTTTTCTTATGTCAGTTTATAATTATATTAGTGAGTCAAGGATCCAAACCAGTGTTATTCTCTCTATAGAAATAGTCTGTGTGGGGACCTGGCAAATGAAAAGCAGTTTTTACGCTGATGATGCATTTATTTACTTATTTCCTGCAGTTATCCTTCTGATATTGTTCATCCAGTTCAACCCAAATGAAGCTTCAGTGTTAAATCAACAAGACAAACTTTGTGTTTCAAGGAGAGAAGCTGAAACATCTCACAGGCAAACAAGTGTTTTTATTGGTCGATGACGCAAACTAAAGTTTCAAAGTCCATGTAACAATCATACTTCACTGTTAAAATACTGTTTAAAAACATCAATCAAAAACAGTTTCCCATTGGTGAAATAACAATTTAACCACCTATCAGCTACAGCATTAAAAGCAGCTTCCTAGTATTGTGGAGATCATCCTTGAGGCCTGGACTCCACTGACCACCAACTGTGCTGAGGTATCAGGCACCGAGACGTTAGCAGCAGATCCTCCTCCTCCTGGAAGTCCTGAGGTGGAGCCTCCAAGGATCGGACTGGTTGGTCCAGAAGATCCCACAGATGATCGGACTGAGATTTGGAGAATTTTCTGGAGTGTTGTTCCTCAGACTCTTCCTGAACCAGGAAGCATGATCCTGCTGAAAGAGGACACCATCATCAGGGGAAACTGTTTCCATGAAGAGATGCAACATGTCACAGTAACATCCACATGAATGCAGGACCCAGCAGAACCTTGTCCAGAGCATCACACCAGCTCACCTTCGTCCCACAGTGCACCCTGCTGCCTCGTCTTCCTCAGCTGTTCACATTCATGGAAAGAAGCAGGATCCTTCAGACCAAGTTCTTTCATTCATCTGAGGTGCAGTTCTGATGCTCACCAGTCCAGAATCAGACACTCCACAGCTGGTCCACTGGTCTATCAATGGTCGACATCATCAGTTATCAGACCAACACCAATCCAAGACTCCTTCGTGCAAACATGGCCGACTTTAAAAACAGAAAAGCCTGGCGTGTGAAAAGTCCTGTTTGTTTGCCATTTACAGTCATGTAATGAGTCTGTCACTAATGTATTCTGATGCAGCACAAACACACACATCACACATGCTGTTGTTGTGTAATAACATTTGCAGACACGGGCACTTGTCGAGCGTGTTCGGAGCTGAACCTCCCGATCCTCGCCGCTCTCCACCCCTCAGTGTAATTGCCTGTTAGGCAGCGCTGCATCTGAAGGTGCATGTATTCCTAATGGGCTCCTATGTAACCTAATGTATGCATGTATGCACGCTCGGTCACATCTGTGTGGGCTGATCAAAAAAGAAACTTGGCTTTCCTCCAGAAGTGGCATGTGTTTGGGGTGCGAGGTACCAGTGCCCGGCTGACATCCTTAATGGAGCTGACATCCCCACATTAACATGCTAAAACCCTGCGCTCGCTTCCCCGGCTCCCGGCTTCATAATGAGGAGCGCTGCGGAGCGGGGGGATGTGTGAGAGTGTGTGATCGAGTGTATGCATGAATTGTGTATGTTTGCGTGCAGGCAGAGTGTGAGGATGATTTAGAGGAGATGGAAAGAAGCCGCACGCATATATATGTCTGCGTGTGTGTGTGTGTGTGTGTGTGTGTGTGTGTGTGATTGAAATCCAGGCTTAGATTCAGTTTTAATTTATTACACCAGAAAAACCTGATCTGCAGAGAGTCAGAAACAAACTGTAGCAGTCATAAAACATATCAAACAGCTCTACCAGTCTGCAAAGCCCTGAGCACCAAAGTTGACTTTACACTATAAAGCAGCGGTGGGCAATTATTTCTCCTCAGGGCCACAGGAAAAACCCACATGGAGCCACAGTCACGTGCACCTCAGTGTAATCAGGAAGATCCAATACAGGAAATATCCTGTGCACTGATTCATCTGCTTTTCGAAAATGAGGGAAAAACTGAGGATTTTATAATTAGTGAAAATCATGTTTCACTTTCACGTTTAAAACAGAGGTGCCCTAATTAATGTTGGCTTTATTTTCACGAACCGGCCTTCAAGGTACGGCAGATAAATACAGCAAAAATAAAATAACACGACCGCCATAAAAAAACAAATGTTTCCCCTTTGCAAAGAAACTCTTCAAAGACGTTTGTTTTTTACTCATTTTCACTAGTTTGCACACTTATTTCTTTGGGTCACGTATCTGATCATGTGACCAAGACAAATGTATCAAAGTGTCAAGAGGCACAGACAAAAGTTACATTGGAGAAAATCTGGTTGTTTTTCAAAATAAAACGTCCTTCAGACTCAATCAATACAGCGTAAATTAAATAAATTAATTCTTTCTGTGCAGCTCAGTAATAAATGCTTCATGCACCGGTACCAAATTATCTAAATACCTAAAACTCTTTATTCAGATCTATGAAGGTTTTTCTGGTCCATCTGAAAATCATTTCATCATTAATAAGGAGAAGGGGCGGGGTTAGTTTGATTGACAGCTCTGGTCTCCAATGAGACTAGATCTGAACTCCACTCTCATACACGTTGGAGTCAGACCCGCCTCCTCTCTCCTCCCTTCACATCCATATATGGTCACTTCCTGCTCCAAACAACCAACATGGCCACGTTCAGATACAAACCAACAGGTGATGTGTCGTGAGCTTGTCTATGGTTTGAGGACAGAGGACAATGAAAAGAAAGCAGGTTGACTCTGTAGTGTCTCTCACACACACACACTTGAAGCTAACGGCTGCTAACTGCACTTTTCCTGCCCTCAGGTTACATCTTGTGGCCTCAGGGGAGAAACCAAGAGGACGTCCTACCTGTCTGTGGGGTTGGGAATGAGGACCTGAAGAGACCGAGACAGACACATGTTGAGGACAGGTTGGCAAGACTGATAATTAAAGACAAAGAGGAGACGAGGGGGCAGACAGACAGACAGACAGACAGACAGACGGGGTGGGAATCACAGGGAGGGATGGATTGAAAAGGGATCGACTGCAGGGATACAGGAGGTGGTGGTGGGGGGGGTAGACAGAGACAGGGAGGAGGAGGAGGGGGATGGATGAGAAGATGAAAGATTAAGTAGCAGGAGGAATGTTAAGTGTAGCTTAAGAGTGTGTACAGAAGTGGGGATTTATGGGCAGCGCACGCTCAGGGCAAAATAGTTTCAGAATTATTAAACGACTTCAATTAAAGTAATATAAGGGGAGAGAGGCAGTGTGGGTGGGGGGGTCCCTACACACCCCCATCAAGTTTGATTTATGAATCCCCTCTTTTCTTCTTCTCTTCCTCCTGCAGAGCGTTCGTCATGCTCCTCCTGGCAGATCCTCACTCCGGGTTTGTTCTCTCACTTTAATTCACTGTGACCAAAAACAACTCCTCTGTTACGTTGTTTAATGTCGTTACAGGAGTTGAAACTGCTGCACACATGCTGCACTTTAAAGAAAACTGCACAAAGACACTTTATGTACTGGACATTTGTGCACATCATTTACTAATTAGTGATCTGCATTTAATAATCGGTGCATTCACATGAAAACTGTTTTTAATCCTTTTACATCAACGTGCAGCAGGTGTAGTGGCTACAATATGCAACGTTTTCTAGTAATGTTAGCTAGCTTTCTGTGGTGTAGTGTTGTGTTTTAATGGTCTAATCAAAGTGCTACAACTGTTTTGTCCCGCCTACATATCCTGCTTTAGCAATACCACAGTGTTGAGACAATGTTAATACCACCTCTGTGTTAAGTTAAGGACACCGTGAGATCCTGCATCTCCATCACCAGAGCAGAAAAATCTTATTTCTGTCTAATCAAGATTGAAATGACCAATCCATTCAAATCCTTCCAGCTAACCTAGAAACCTGACACTGTGAAGAAAAGAAGAAACCTTGAACTGCACCTATGCACATATTTGCTGATCACTTTGATGAGGTTTGGTTATAAATCATTTGAAATCTAGATTTTTATTTCAAGCCAGGATTCATGTCATTTGCATGTAACAAAGGTTTGAACACATCACACCTGCAGCAACACTTCTGCAGCCAAGTAGCTGTCAGTCAGTCCAGGTCCTGCCTCGAACAGCAGCTACATGCACACTCACTGGGATGTTACTGTGTGCACTGGTTTCTTCTGCATCAGCTGTGTGAGCTGTGTGTGAAGTCTGACACCCGGTGCACGCAGCCAGCTCCACTTTGAATGTTCACCACTGATTTTCATATTAAAACCTCTGACTGTCCAGCTGCCAACATCCCAAAACCCACCATCAGTTGTTACAGAGCAGACAGAGCAGCGGGTTCAACAAGCAGTGACCAGCGATGTGGAGAGTCTTTACCACCCTGGGTCATGTCTCTCAGGCTCGATGCAACCTGTGTCTGCAGAGGGGCAAATAAATAAACACTCACCTCTGACTGATCATCACCAACCCAACAACATCCATTACTCTGAATACCTCTTAAAATGACATGAATTATGAATGTGTTTCAGCAGAGATCTAACTCCTGGACTCAGGATGTCTCTTACATCAGTGAAATGTTCGGGTAGGGCAGGACTTCAAAGGAAAACCTGCAGACAGTGCTGAGGGCAAAATGAAGAACGGGCACTGACTACAGAAAACACAACAAACTATTTTACTATGTAACATGACAACAAGTTTAATTTGCAGGTACTTTTTGAGTAGACAGATGTTTGGAGGATCCTGTGCATCATCAGCCCAGCAGCTCACGGTACGAGACTTTAAAGACGAAACAACGTCTTCAATCATTTTAGATCAGGTCTCTGGATGTATTGTTCGAACTATACTTCACCTGACTTTCATCTTCCTGTCCAGAGCAGTTTCAACCAATAGCATCCTTCCATCCACCTGTCAATCAACCTGCTGTTAGCAGCACTGGTCAGATTACCAGCAGAGAGCATTGACAGAGCATAACAGCAGCTGTGGTAGTAATCAGTAGTTAGTTGGATCACTATCATTAATTAATGCTAACATTCATAACTTAGTATGTAAGTTATCAAGCTACATGAGCGAGCTAGCTGTGGTGTTTGGATGTGTCTCAATCGTCCAATCAAATTCCCATCTATGTATAGTGGTGTATTGTGTCTCAAAATGCTGCTTCAGTGCAAGTTTAAAAACAACTCAATCTGTCAATGATTTCGTCATCACTTCCTGAAAGCCTGAGCAGCAGGGGGTGGATTCGAGGATGCCTGCACTTCCTGTTTTTACAATACAGAAGACAGTCTCTGGAAATGTGGTTTCAATGTGACTTTTAAAAGGTACATCCAACTGTAGCTCTCCACTCATTCATCTTCATACAGGGTGTATTCACTCAAAGGCACAGGTTTGGTAGTTAGAATACAGTTACTTCAGTTAGTACTCAGGACCAGCTGAAGTCTGCTGAATACTAACACAGGGTTGAATACCAGTTACTAATGGATTCCTAGAAACAAGTCAGGGGTGAAGCGTCTGGTCCGAACCTCCTCCCTGCAGACTCACCCCCCTTGTTCTTCCTCTGTCAGCCAGACATCTGTATCCTTGCGCCGTAAAAGTGTCATGAAAGGCGATATGTCCATGAATACTCCCTGTGGGAATCTAAAGAGCTGTGTTTTTAGACCATGGGATTTGTACCGTGTCACCAGCTCTCCGAGGGCCCGACACAGTGCGTCCCGGTCAGGATGGCCCTTGGTGTAATTGCAAGTTAGAGCTGGATAAAGCTCTCATTTATGCACTTTCCCCCCTGAGCCTCCACAACCACTGACCAGTGTTTTTTTATGTATGCGTATGTGTATGTAATTTGTTTGCCCGGGCCAGGGTTATACCAACAGGCGATGCTGCTGTGTTTATGGTCCGGTTTAAAGGCCGTCATTTGGAGGGTTATGGACAAAGGTTACGAGCATGGGCCTCCAGCCAGCTGGGCCGAGCACGTCTGACTGTGATCACTGTGGACTCCTCGTAAAACACATTTGGGAGGCGCTGAGACCTGGGAGGCCTGAGAGTGGACATCAGCTAATGACTGAGAGCAGGGAAGAAACCATCAAGACAAGGTTTCTTCTTCTTCTTCTTCTGTCTGTGAGCAACAGTGTGAAAATACTACAACACAGCTCAAGTGTTCAATAGTTGGTCTCTAGACAGACTGGGGACAAATGGACATAACCAAGTGAAGCCAATGCAAAAATCAAACAAGCAATACCACTGAAGGCCACTAGGTGCTGCCTCCAACTGATTGACAGCTCTGGTCTCCAATGATTTACAGGTGGTTTGGAGGATCATTCACTGGTGAACTCCAGTCTCATCCTCATTGGACAGTGTCCTCAGATTCAAGGGTCAGACCCGCCTCCTCACTCCTCCCTTCATATCCAAATATGGTCACTTCTGGGTCCAACAATCCAACATGGCCACGTTCAGATACCAACCTCCTGGATCAGGATCAGAGTCCACAAACCAACGGGTGGCATCACATTAGCTTCGTCCATTTACTACACAGTGTGTGTGTTTATAGCATCAGTACAACTGGAATATACCTTGATGGATGTGTATTCTTGCTGGATGCTTTGTATTCATCCATCTTCTATAGTCACTTACCAACTACAGGGTCACAGGGGTCGTAACCACTTTATAATCCTCAATTAATCCAACAAACATGTCTTGAATTATGAGAGGAAGATTTTTTCCATCATTTTTATTCATTAAGCTAAAATATTTGAAAAATCACTAAACTGGACTGATGTAAAATGACATGATCACATAAATAAACAACAATAAACACATAAACAAAATACATTTACTAGTTCAGAATAACTTCAGACATGAATATATATAGATTCTTTAGTTATGTGGCACATATACTGTAATATGTGGTGTAAATAAGTTAAAACAATAACACACATGTTGACTGTATGTGTTTCTATACATGTATATATTCTTCATTAGAGATTAAAAAGCCAAAATAGACAATTGAATGTCAAAGAAAAGAGCTGGGGAAGCTCCTAGAAAGAAGCTATACAAATACAGTAACTATACCTTTAATTTTTTCTTTACACTGTATACATGAGCATATCTCTGTCACACACATACATGTCGTACCAGCTGGCATGTGACGCCGCCTGTTTCCACCCAGACTCCCCGTTAGCTCGCCACTAGCCAGTCGAGGCCTCTGCCAACTGCTCGTCCAGTCCGAGCGAGGGAGCGACGCTGGAACAATGTTGGCCCGCGGATCAAAGTACTTCTGGGGGAAATGCCACCGAGGCTAATTGGTATCGTCAGTGTCTCGGTCCCAGCTGGGATCAAACGGGGCAGACGGGGAGAGGCCTGATAACCACGATAAAGAGGCTAAGTGCACGGCTGCCGCGTGAAACCTAATGATATGGTATTTAGAGATTCAATTTCTCCGTATTGGCATGAATAACAGCCGTGAAGAAGTGGTATGGACTAATCTATGGCTGATAATTTCCGATTTATATCTGGTGGGATATTAGTGCCACGGCTGATTACCGCCGAATGCAGTGACTGACACCAGCTCACACAGAAGAGGATTTGTACGACTTGCACTCGGCTAAAAGTCGCTGTTTTTTTTGCGACGCTCTGTAAATCACACGTCATGTGGTCGGCTTTGATAAAGACAAACAGTGTCATGGTGGTCGCGGGGTGAGGACACTTAATTGCTGCCCTGGTCTGTTCATGTCACTGCACTGCACTGCCCTCACGTCTGAAATGTAATGAAAGGAAAATGCTTTCAAAAGACAGATTTAGATTTTATCTGTAGTGGAGCAAATTTTGTCAATAATTAACTGACTTTCACATAAAAATGTTCGATATGAGTCTGTAACTGTCCCTCTACACTGTACATGTTACGTGAAAAGATCGTGAACCAGGTCCGACTCGATTTCAGATCAGTTGGATTTTGTTGGTCGGCCTCACATCCTGACACTTGTGTTATTCCTTATTTTTAATATTAAGATATGCAAAGGAACCAAAGCAACAAATCAATCATTCAATCAATCAGTGCACTAATGTTGTCATGTTAGCTAGCTAGCTGTGGTGTGTGGTCGTGTTTCATGGTCCAATAGAAATGCTCCAAATGTTTTGTCCCGCCTACTGTTTTCTTTAAGTGCACATACATTATCTGATAAGCCCCGCCCACTCCCCTCCCCCCCTCAAACTATGGTTAACAGTGGTGGTTACATTGATTGGCACTATTATTATTATCATCATGATTACTTGTAGTGTTATTGTTCAGATTTGGGGCTGATTAATTGTATCTTTTCTTTTGTTGTTATTATTATAATTTGTAATATTTAAATTAACTGTCTGATTATCTGGTTGACTGTCACTCCTCAGGGGGAGTCTGGTGATATGTTTATGTGATGAGACGTCTCAGGCTTTTTTGTTCCTTGTTGAAGACAGTGCATATGTGTTTGTTAAGAATTAATCTAATTAAAATAAATATAAAAGCAATGATACATTTACACAGCCTGTGTGTATTTTACTGTTTTTGTTGATATAAACCCCGAGCAGATTGCAGGAGTCTGCACAACATCAGACAGGATTTTTTCTTGGATTACAAATAGTGGTTTCACTTCCCGGCTTAGTTTGTTTTACAAATATGTGAATGAGTCTGTACGATCCCGTGGCCACGCCCTCACGCCGTTTTCTTTGTTTGCCTCAGGTTTTGCGTCGACATCGTGACATGTCGTAATATCACAGCGAGCATCGGCACAAAGCTCTCCAAACAGCCTAAATCCCACCTCCACACGGCTTTGGCCCGCAGACAAATTCCCCTGAATGCCTTTGCCACAGTGTGCACACATGAAGGCGGTCTCTGCGTAAATCCATCATCTGGCGAGGAACGAGGACCCAGACGCTTCTTTTGTACAAAGCCTTCCCTCAGGAAGTGACATCAGCGGGTCTCCTTTGTTCCGCTGACCTGTGGCGCACACATCCCAACACATCCAAGTGAGAATTTATAAGTTTACATAAAAATCTGACTTTTTGTAACAGGCCTCCCCCTCCCACTGTCAGGGGGTAATATATAATCCTCACCTAAACATTTGAACTTCTACTTCAGAGGAGGGAACGGCGCCAGAGCCGCCTGTTGTGTTTTATTAGTGTGTCAAAACTCCTATTGATTGAGGGTATGATTGAAAGCGTTGTGTATAGCCTCAGAAAGTAGAAGACAAATTGCAGCAGACTGAGTGCGACGTGTGAGTGTGTGTGTGTGTGTGTGTGTGTGTACAGAGGAGTTATAAGCATAGATTGTGTGTAGAATGGACAAACTAAGCATTTCAAATCGAGGAGTTTGGTATTTGAACGTGGCCATGTTGGAGCCAGAAGTGACCATATTTGGATAAAGGGAGGAGAAGGAGGTGGGTCTGACCCTTGAACTACCTAACCACGCCCCTAAATCTTCATAAGTGGGTATAAAAGATGGCTAGAAAGCTCCTACAGAGCACAAACCTCAGCCATAATCTAGCTATACTGATGCTATAGACCCATATAGAAATACATGATGCTAACGTGAAGTCACCTGCATGTAAAATATAGATGTAGTTACCATGTATCAAAAAGTGCAATACCATAGATAGCCACTAGATGCTTGCTCATTCTGATGTCATTAGCTAAGTGACCAAAGTGACAGAAATGACCATATTTGGTTATGAAGGGAGGAGTGAGGAGGCGGGTCTGACCCTTGAACCTGAGGACACTGTCCAATGAGACGAGAGCTGTCAATCAGACTAGCCCCACCCCTAACTCCTCCCCTTCTCCCATCCTCATGACTCCTAAATGATTTGCAGATGGACCACCTGTCAATCAAACTAGCCCCGCCCCTAACTCCTCCCCCCAGATCTCTGAGAAGAAGAGTTGACTTTATCTGATGACATCAGAATGACTTGTGGAGAAATGTATTGATGAATATTTCAGGATTGAAGATGAGGATTTTTGAATTGAAGTCAGTTGGAGCAGCACCTAGTGACCATCAGTGGTATTACACTTTTTTTGAGCCCCACTTGTCCATTTCCATATATGGTTATGAGTCATTTCTGAATGCTTAGTCCAAAAATGTTCACATCAAAAATAAAGGGGCTGAAAATGCAGCAAAACAGATTCCAGTGAAAAACTGCTCCCCGAGTCAAACCCATACTTCTTTATTTATAGCCCACAGAGTGACATTTTCACAACGCTGCCACCAACCATGAAATTTTCCCTCTATATTTTGCCAAGAAACAGTTAGTTGTAGAGACAAGAGGGAGGCCGAGCAGGAACAGAGGGGCTGGGAAGGCAGAGAAGCAGTTGATTGATTACTTGGAGAGTGCAGGCGAACACAGACGTTTGTCGCTGGTGTGTTTCTTAAAAATTTGGTTAACACTTCTCCCCAGCGCTCATCAGCAGGTGCTCGACCGGATCATTGTCGGCGGTAACGTGCTGGCTCCGGGGAGCGCCCGGGGAAGTGGACAGAGGCTCACGGCAGAAAAAACAGGCCGTGAGTCACCGACAGTGATCCCTCGGTTTCAGAAGCACCGTGACTGCGTTCCTGCCACAGGGCACGCCGCGAGGTACGGGACAAAGAGAGGAAAAAGGCTTCGCTGAGAGTACAGTGCAGTGCACAATGGGCTCTGTGCAACACCAGGGAAAACAGTTTACACAATGTCCAACAAAGTTCAGGCCCCATAAAAGAGTCAGACTGGAATAACTCAACTCTGGTTTCCCAGACGGGATAGTTTTACCCCGGGGGGCGCTGTAGAGCAGCCGGACGGTACGAGGAAAGATTGGCTCAAATTGTATTGAGATGGTAGCGAATCAATCTGTAAAATAGGTAATAATGGTGAAAAATATTAAACTCTAAATACTTGAACTATATGGCTAACAGTTTGAATATGTTAGCTGAAAGTTGTAATTAAAAAAAAAAAATCAGGTTAGATATACTGGATAAACAGTTAAAATACCTAGCTAACATAGGAAAAAACAGATGTAAATTTTTAGCATAATCTATAGTGAGCAGTTCCATTTATTAGATAATAGTTTGAATTAAAAGCTGTCAGCTAAATACATGTCTAACAATATTATTTGTTAGCTCAAAGTAAGGATACACAAATATTATTGGTACGTGTACTGGATTAACAGTTAAAATAGCTAGCTCAAATAGGAACACAACAGTTGATTGTATGGCTAGCAGTTAAAATTGTTAGCCAGTAGTATTTTTTACTAGTTGAAAATGTTGGTTTAAATTGGATAAACAGCTGAAAAAAACTGTTTATTTTATGGCTGAACAAATACGACTGTTTTAAGCTTAATCCATTGTTTAGCTAACAGCTAGCTAAAATAAGAATTGGCAAACAGTTGGCAATAATTAGCTTGATGTATGGCTGGCAGTATACTATACAACTGTAGCATGGATTAAAAAAAACTGGATATTCTCAGAGAATAGAAATGTGTTCGCTAATAATGAAATAACTTCTGTAAGTACAGATGAACAATTTCAGCACCCAGCTAAAATTTTGGACAGGCAGTTAGAAACGATTAGCTAACAGTTAATTATCATTACAGAAAATTGTTAGCTGTAAATGGCTAAAATTGTTGGACAAATGCACAGTTGGAACATGCTACTTGGAAATAACCAGCTAAAATGGGAAAAAACCTTTGGAAATTTTTAGCTTGATGCTGGTTAGCAGTTAAAATTGTTAGCCAACAACATAGACTTTGAGTTGAAACAGCAAATAGTATAAAAGTATAAATGAGCAACTAGGAATTGACTGATGATTCAAACAGCTAGCTAACATTTTGGATGGACAATTATAACAACAGGTTATATTTTGAGCTACTTGTGGATAAACAGCTGAAACTGCTCAGTAAACAATGAGTAGCTGTTAAATAGATAAATGGATCAATCCTTTGACCAGTGAGCTAACAGTATGAACTTCCTGTTTTTCATATTTCAGACTGGGAACAGAAAGGCTGCTAAAAACAGAGCTGAACTCCCCCTGAAAAGATTTTTCCTCACTGACCTCATGACACCAACAATAATTAGAGCCAATTAAACCCTGTGAGTGGCATTTTAATTGCACCCCACGCATTTGTTACACTCCTTTAGCCACTTGGGTGGAAAATATTGCTCTTGTCTACCATCCCCACTGCAACTAATGCAGTTTTAATTAAAGTTTTTCTTTCCACAGAGCCTCTCTCTGCTTTGTCCTTGGAGGTAACAAGTTCGGACTCGTACCGTAGGTATCGCATTAAGCTGCCAAGACGGTAACAAATAAGTTTGTGGTGGTTGTGAGTCAGTGTGCAGATATTTCTGGTATCTGGTTAAATGCCATCGCAAACAAGTAGCAAACCACATGTTGATCGCTGGTGTTAGTCAGAGTTTATGTTGCAGGGCACCCCCAGGAAAACTCCTAATGTCTTCATTTAATGTAATGAGGGCGGGTCGGACCAAACGTGGGATTTAAAGGTTGTTGGTTCAGTGAGAGGTTCACACTAAAGTTTGTTGGGTTGTTTTAACCCAGAACTGGTCAATATTAGACTAACTACATACTGGGTTAACAAGATGGGTCGATTTCAACATTTTAGGATTTTACCAAGTATTTTATTATTATGGTTAGCCAGCATTTTGTTTTCTGTCTCCACATTGAATACTTTTTACCCAGGATTTTGTTGTTTTTACTCAATGCTTTGTTATGTTTAGTCATCATTTTGTGGTTTTTACCAAGTATTGTATTATGTTTAGTCATCAGTTTGTTGTTTTTACTCCACATTTAGTAGTTTTCACCCAGTGTTTTATTGTTTAGCCAGAATTTTGTGGTTTTTACTCAGCATTTTTAGTAAATTATTATTTAGAGCCAGCATTTTCTGTTTTTGTTTTTTTAAATCAATATTTTGTGGTTTTTGCTCAATAGTTTTATTATGGTTAACCAGCACATTGTTATTTATTATTATTATTTTTTTACCAAAATTATATTATTTAAACCCAATGCACCATCTTCCAGGGTAAAATTAACCCAGACTGTATTCAGTCCAATATTGACCCAGTTCATTCAACATGTGAAATCTGACTGGTGCGTTTTTTTTTTCCTGGCAGCTCATAGCTGCTTCGTCACGGCGCTCACGTCTCGGCGTGAACACGGGCGGGTTTATCTCAGAGAGTATAAGGTGTCATAAAACAGATGTCACTCACTGAGCTCACGGTAAATCTCAGATCCTCCTGACATCAGGGTCTTAACGGGCCGATCAGCACCGCCGTGATTTATTCTACATGTCTGCTGTGAAGACCAGACAGAAAACCTTGAAGGAGAACACATTTCTGACCAGTTGGTTTTTAGGTTGGTCCAGTTTAGGACTGGGAGGCTCCATAAATCTCAGCTCTACACTGTAAAAAACACAGTTGGTGTCAATGTTTCCTGGCAGCTGGACGCCTGGAAGTTACAGTTACATGTTTACAGTAAAGTTACTGCATTTCCATCGTGAACTGTTTACAGAGATGGACGAAACAAGTAGGGCTCAAAAATAAGGCCAATGTGGAAGTGCAATATCATCGACAGCCACTAGAGGCTGGCTTAAAAAAAAAACAAAAAAACCTCTGGGTACAAAAAAAACCAACATGGCAACGTTGAAATACAGAACTGAATTAGAGGAGTTAGTTTAGTTTAATTTTATTTCTAATAAATCACAACTATGTAAGAACATTTGTCCTTAATTAAACTGTTTAAACTGTTTAACATGGCTCCTATTAATCACCTTTTCCAACAAATATTATTGGAAAGTCTGTAAATGATTATTTTCAGTGGTAAAAGATTTACAGTAGTGGCTCCATATTTTCCCACAATCCTTTGATCTTTACATTTAAATGTTTTCCAGTAGTTTAAGTTAAATACA
>OOFC01050233.1:0-12114 GCA_900323345.1 Pseudochromis fuscus | reverse complement strand
AAGGATTTTAGCCAAAACTTTAATCACGTGAGTTATGTGAAGTAGGAGGTTTAAACTTGACCTGGGACCACACCCAGGCCAAACTGAGAAATTGAGAAGTGCCTTGAAAGCAACAGATGGAGGATTGTATCAGTTTAACAAGTTGAGTTTTCAAATACACGTGGACATAAGTTGATGGACGTTTTTGACTCTTTTTTTTGTTAGTTTGGGTTGTGTCAATGCACGTGGCATTCATTTTTCCAAGGGTGTGTACTTCTTGAATGTCTCTCAACTTTATTAACACACTGTAAACAGATTTTCTTACAATCTTGTGAACAAAAACGTCTTGATCTCAAAATCATTACAGCATAAAATCATAAAAACATCCTGGAGCCCTGGCTTACTTAACAGATTACACCATTTTCTCAACAGTGGCAAGAGAGATATGTAGAGAGACTTTTAATGTGTTAAAATTAAAAGTGAAACTGTAAAATAATATTAACATAGGTCATTTTTATTGCAGACATTTATGATCTTGAGGACTTTTTTGTAACTTTTGGGTTAATACTACAAGTCCATACTAAGTAAGTTAATACTGTAAGTCCTAAGTTAGCCTACAAATTTGAGTGTTTCAAGCAGAGCTATTAAACAGTCTCTGGATCAGCTTCTTTTGTGTTTTAAATAATTGATCCTTAAATATATTTGAAGGGTTTTGGACATTTTCAGAAGTTTTTCACACCAAAAATCCCCAATGTGGTCACACCAACTCCGCTACTGTAGTTTTATTTTGAAATCACACACCGGAAGTGGCACACGCACATCCTCCGCGTCTTGATGTGAATGAATGAAAAACGTTTGCAGGGATTTGTGAACACGTTAAATGGTTTTCCAGTTATAAAATAACAGTGGGACTTGAGGGGGGTGAGCGGGAGGCGGTGTTAGAAAGAGGAAACCCGAAGCGATCGTCCCTGTAGATTTCCGTGTGTGTGTTTGTGGTTTGCCATGTGGAGGCGAAGCGTTTGGGGTCTGACTGAGATGACTGGAAGCCCAGCTGACTCTCCCTCTCTCCACCAAGCGTGTGCAAGTGGGCAGCAGCTTGTGCTCAGATCAGGCCTTGGCTTGATGTCTCTTTTTTCCTGCTAATGGAGCCACATGGATGCAAATCAAACCTCAATGGGAATGCAATAATTTAACGGAAACAGTTGAAAAGATGACTCAGTATTCAGAGCAGCACTGATATTATACATCTTTCCCTCCAGGCAACAGTGCATACGCATCATGTCAATCATTTTGATGGAGAGTCTTTGTGTTATGCCTCTAAAAGGGGAAAAAAACATCCACATTTTCACTCAAAAAAAGCCGAATATAGAATAACCTCCTGGGAATCTTCTTAAATTGATGTCTCATAAATGTTGCCGTCTCATATCCAACACTTCTCGTAACACAGAGGAGTGTCTCGCGCTGATTTCTAAATCAGGATCACAAAAAGAGCTCTAATTATCATCAGGGGATGGCCTATATTTTGCTCCCAGATAAGTGTGTGTTCGTGACTGTGGGCTCATTTATATATTTATGGCTGCACAAAGTGATCAGATGCTGCCTTGATGTGCTTTATTTTTTTCCCTACCTGGCTTCTGAAGTCGCACGTGGCTGCTTTTTGTCATGTTTAAGTATTTTCTGGGTTTCAGAAAGTCCCTCTTTTGACTTCCGTGTTCGTAAACCTTCCTGCTTTACATGTGTGACACATCTCATCCTGTGAAACCACGACAGCGAGCAACTCTTCTTTCATCATCGCCTTTATTTTTTTAAACCAGAGCTTTACACATGTCCTCTCTCTTGTTCCTCCTGTCTCCTGTTGCAGGTATAAATCTTTAAATGCTTAGGAGATGTGCTTCTGCTCATCCTCCTCCTCCTCCGCTGTCCATACCAGAGGAGTCGTTGTAGTATGGTACATGATGGGAGAGCAGCAGCGTGGGAGCTGGTCCTTCCTCAGCTCGCTCTCTCTTGCTGTCTGCACCTTGAGGACGGCTGTGATATAGAGATGTGGTCTGGGGGTGAGGGGATTGCAGCGTGCTTCCTCTCCAGCAGATAAACAGCCCATGCAAGGATGTAAATCTCCTTCTATCATCTGTGGAGGAGGGAGGGAAGCCATACCGAGCACCTCTACCTTTTGGCTGTATTTTTCACAAGCATCAGCCTCTTGACTCTATCGTTTGATCCTGTTTAACCAGTGTCACATGCCATACATCATGCATACATCTCTGTTTTGACGTTTTTAAGAAGTGCACTGTGAGCTAATGGAATTGATTTGCACCCACGGGGGAATTCTTCACGACCATAAATCCCACCGCTGGTTTACTGTCAAGTGGAGATCCTTTCGTGTGACGGTGTCCTCAGAAGTCTCGCTAACTTTTCACGTCACGGATCAACAACCTACAAGTGAATCAAAAAGCACAGATTACAGTTCAGCTAATCACCAAAGTCATTAACTGTCTGGGAGACATTAATCTGCGATGAAGAGATTGTTCTGGGTAAATGGGAAGTTTTGCTTTAGCTGGATGCACTGAATGAAAAGTCATTAATATCTGTAAAATGTTGTGACAGTTCATTTTAGTCTGGAGTAAAAAAAATGAGATGATATCAGTGTTGTCATTGGATTTGGATGAGGTGTTTAACATCACATCCGCATTCATTCGTACCATCTGCTTCCTGACACGATCACAACAAGAGTTTTCATCCTTGTTTTTATAGATCGCTCTTCCTTGATTGCTCTACTGTCCCATCACCTCAGGACGGTGCTGTCTTTGTTCATCGTGTAGTCCTACCAGTCAAACCAGTGCGAGAGCTGACATAAACGAACATAAATAATCGAGAAAACAGAGATAATCCTTGTCAGATAAACAAGAAGAGATGCAGGTGTTGAATTAAAACACGCCTAAAGATATGAAAGCTCAAAGCAGGGCGTGGCCTGGCGGTCGGCTGTGGCCAGGGCAGGCGTCCCTGCACCTGTGGTCGGCTGCTTCTCGTGGGAGGACCCAGATAGGTTTGAATCATCATTTGGTGCAAAGGCGGTGGATGGTGAGGATAAATGAGCAGGAGAAAGGGGTCAGGGCTGCAAGAAGGAGGCGAGAGTGAAGAGCCTACTTTCACCTTGAGAGCTTTTCCACCAGGGAGGACACTTTATCCTGTGAGGAGGAAGGTCTCTGCTTTCTACTCTGGAAAGATGAAATTATTATAAAGATTATCAAAGGCAACACTCTGAAAACAAGGCATAGCAGAAATACTTTGTGCTCATCTATCCAGTATGTTATATTGTGTGTCCTCAGTTGTCTTGTGACACCTTGATTCGCTTCCATCTTCTACTTGATTGCATAACTCATCAAGTGTCACAAAGGACTGAGTGTTAGACCTCAAAGCCTCACTTGTACTTGCCAAGATATGTCTGTCACACAGAGTCTTGTTTACTTTGTCTTTGGTCGTGCTGAATTTAGATCATCGATCTGGCGAGGAAAAATTCTGGTGTGATAGCTTTGGTTTGTTTTGATAAATAGTCTGATAATAAATTGTCTGTAGGAAAATGAAAGTAAGGCGTCAGAATTGACATTAAAAAATTCAAGCTGTACCCAGGTGCATTTAGGAGTCTGATCATGATTTTAATACATTTTCACATGTTTTAAAATCCCTGTTTCTTCATCCAGTCTAGATACAGTCTATGGTATTAGGCTTCAAAAAGAGGAATATTGAGGGGTGGGGTTAGTTTGATTGGCAGGTGTGGTCATACACACTGAGTAGTGGTTCAAGAATCAGACCCGCCTCCTCGTTCCTCCCTTCATATCCAAATATGGTCACTTCTGGTTCCAAAAAAACAACATGGCAACGTTCAAATGCCAAACGTGACGTCCACAAACCAATGGGGGACGTCACGTTAGCTTCGTCCACTCCAGATAGATTATGTGGTTTTAAAGGTTAAATCTCAGCTGGACGGTTAGCTTAGATTTTTATAGCCAAAGACTAAACCTGTGATACAGTGTTTCAAATTGAAGTCTTAAGCAGATGTTGTAAATTAATGTGGGTCACCTTGCTACTCTCCATCTGTGGATCCTGTGGGCTGTTAATACCCAGCAGGGGGATATTGCGGTGGGTGTGACATTGAACCCCACATGGACATGGGTGCTCTGTTAACCACATGTCACTGGGGGGGTAATATAGAGGATTTAGTGGCTTTTTCTGTCACAGAGTCCTTCAGTGTTGATTAATGGTGCCAATGACCACCATGTAGCGTAAGCTTTATGAGCGCAAGACCGCTCCAAGATAAACCTCTTAGGTAAACCAGAGGTGTGCGAGATGGAGATTTGCGGGTGTTGAGCACAGGAAGCCTGATCCTTAATTTGCGTCAAAACTCCTTGACAAAGTCAAAGCTGAACCGACATAATACTCGTATTTGTAGGTTTACTGTAGCTTCTTGTTGACAAATAATCCTCCTGGACATGCAAGAGAATTATCACAAGGTTTTCTTCAGTATTGAACGTAACTTCATGATGATTTTCTGTACATCCATGTGTATAGTGCAAACAGGAAGTGGTAAAAAGTAAACAAATAGAGGCTGAGAAAAGCTGAAAACCCATAAAGGTAGAGCATAGTCGGATAGATTTATCATAAATGACAACAACATATATCAAACTTTTAAAATAAAGTCCAAATTAGGAATTCAATAACTTTTGGCCATAGACTCTATATAGTATGGACGTATCCATGGTGTCTGGGAATTTAATCGTCAGGTCTGATCATATGCATAGGGTAGTGATGTCAGGTTTAAGGTTCAAACCCACCTTCTCACTATTCCCTTCATATCCAAATATGGTCACTTCTGGCTCCAAAAAACCAACACAGTCCCATTCACTATACAATCTGTGCTTTTGGACAAGAACAGTAAAAATGAGCTCATCTATATCAGTGCTGCTTTAAGCTTCACCACCACGTATTATACAATAATTACCTTGTGTGTGTTGCGTTTCCTCAAGTGTGAGAAAAGCTCCTACGTTGGGTGAATGTCTCAGATTCAGGTGGGATCTGTGATGAACATGGAGGTGTTGCAATGTTACTTTCTCAGTTACATTAATCCTCGTCGAGGGTGTGACTGCTCCTGTAGAAACATGATACTGCAGGTGAAGCCGGGTGAACATGTGCAGGAATGAATGGGACTCGGTGCACAGGTAGATCCATACTGTGTCCTCGGGCTGTGATTTGTGCTCATGCATGTCCAAACAAACTTTGATGTATGAGCGCTGACTGTTCGAGAAGTGATTCAGCTTTTGCATAATTGAGCAAGAGTAAAAAGCAGGGTCAGGTAATGCTTTGACACTTTAGGAGAAAAAAAAACGCCCGTATTTGTTTCCCACATCAACCATCTATACACAATATGACTCTTGGGTATTTGATCCACAGTAGATGGGAGATTAGATCTTAGTGGGTGTGACACAATTGCACACCATGGGTTTGCTTGATTAATTTATATTTCAAAGTAAAAAAGATTCTTCGTATAATGAAAAGTGAAACCGAACCACTCTGGTTTGGTTTGACTTTTCTCCAACAACTGATACTTTCAGGAAGTGTCTCTGTTTCTTAATCTTTGATATAAGAAGAGTTAACTGAATTGATAATTTACTCCATAATTGTGCAGATGTGTTGGAGATCGTAAATACCTCCATTATATTAGGTAAAGCTGAGTACCGTTATGTTACAAAGGAAATAATCCTTTATTGTATTTAAAGTTACCGTTGCATACGCTTTGTCTACCATCAGTTTGTTCACCTGTATGTCAGTGTTGTCTTTGTAAGCTTAAGAGACTGACTCGCCTGTTTATGTAAAGCAGCCTGTCAAACAAGTGTATCCTTGTTGCGTCATGTCGTCTGTTAGCCTGTAGCACTCTTCACTTACTGTACGTCAGGGAGGAAAAGGAAAAAGCCTCTGGAGCTAATTTAGACGGATGTTGGTCTGGGACCCCATTAGGGCCGTCTGTGGCAGGGTGGCCCAACCTCGGTGTCTGTGTCTGGGACGTTTTTTGGACGAACGCCCAGCCTCCTAATCAAGGACAGTATGGCTGTCAGCCAAAGCTATGCATAGCTTCCTCTTAAACTTCACTGTTTTTCATTCTCTGAGACCCGAGCATAAATATCTAACAGGGGCACTTCCTCTCACTTGTCCAGTGGTTAGTGAAACAGAAACGAGGGAGTGGGAGTCATTGTGAATGCATCCTCCACCCAGGCTACATACTGCAGTGTGTGGATGAAGAGCAGATAAAGGCAGCCACTCCCTGGACTGATGTGACCCGTGAAGTGGTCACAGTAACAATGAAAGCAGATCAAAGACAGTAAACAGTTAATAAACATCCAGTATTGAATAAGGACCTTTAGCAAGGTGTTGTTGTCCATGCAGCTTTTTATTCTTTGCATGAATTTATTGTGCATGGGTTGAAAGAGTTTAATCAAATAAGGCAAGAGATTTGATAATTAATCAGTTGTTTAAGTCATTACCGTATTTTCCAGACTATAAGTCGCTACTTTTTTCCAACGCTTTGAACTTAAACACCGGTGTTTCTCATGTATCGGCGGCACGAAGCTCGTTAGCTTTTTACAAGCTAGCAAGCTCCGCGCCGCCGATACATTTAGCGTCGTCACATCAGACCCGGTCAGAGTGGACCACATGAAACTGTTCAAATAAATTCAATAGTGGTTTATAGACAGGTGCACTCAATAGTCCGGAAAATACGGTAATAAAAAAAATATATATTTTTTTGAATGTTTCCAACCTACTGTATGCTCTCCCATTGAAATTCAGTTTACAGTAATAACGGTAGCAAAGTTAGATGTAATTTGTGTCAATAATGCTTTTACTAGACTTTAAACTTTCCCAGTAAAACATCTCAGACAATATATTTAGTTTTTATGTTTTGTAAGGACACCAGCCTCCAAATGCAACTTGTCTTATATTACAGCACCAAGCCTCCAAGCTTGATGGGCTAGACTATGGTTGCAGAAGGCGTTTAATGACCAGGTCAATATCTATTGAGGTTTTGAATATGAGACTGACAAGCAATTTAAATCTGCCCTCATGATGGACTGGATTTATTAGACTAAATGGACATTTTAATCGTTTAATCATTAGTGAAAATCATCTACTGCTGTTTAATAAAGATTTTACCGAATCTTCCTCGTGTGTCACCAGAAGTGTGATCGGACCAAATGAGGTTCTTGAAGAGTCGGAGAGAAAATCTGCACCACAGTTACCTTTTCCCCTCAGCTTTGCACCACATCAGTTATTCTGGCAAGCGAGGTACGGCTCTAAGTGGGTCCTCCGAGACCACATCCTCGCTCCAGTCCCAGGAAGAGAGCAGCCTTTCTTTTTAATCTCTCCGTCTAGTCTTGTACCCAGCAGACAGCCAAAGCCGATTGCATCCTCTTTTCCCTGAAACACACACATACACACACACTCGCGCATCAACAACAACTTTGTTCTTCTGGCCCACATGTATTTGCCTTTCATTCACAGAAACCAGCAGCGACCGTGCTGTGTCCGTGTTGTGGTGTTATTTACAGGTTAGCTTGTCATAGCCCTCAGATGCTATCACAGCTCCACTGGTGTGAGTCAGACCAGTGATTTTTGGTTTTGGAGGGTGTTCCCTTGCGTCACATCCTCCAGCAAAGATAAAAAGATTATGATGGTATAGTGTTGAAATCCTGTTGCATTACTGTAACATAATCTGTCCACTAGCAGCATAAATCTGAAATAATCTGTGGATATTCATGCCTGTTCAGAAGCATCCGTGTTGTGTGTTTTTCACCTCGGCTCTAATCTGCATACTGGATGGATGGATGGATGGATGGATGGATGGATGGATGAGATACTTGAACAGCTCATCGACATACGCCGGATCTCCTCTGTCATTAATTAGAAACCTGGCTGCCATCAACAGGAGGTGAAGCTATAGCGTGTGTGTGTTTGTGTGTGTGTGTGAAGTACTTCATTACTCTTAGTGTTGTGTGTCCTCTGAAATCCATCTTTGCACCTGATACCCTATTAAATCAGTTGGTCACAGATATTGGTTTCCATGCATGCGAGCTGTTGTTGTTGTTCAAAGGCACGGACCAGTCATTAAATACAAGATAGTATCAAACTATATCATGGCGCTGAAGCTCGAGTTCTCACAGGTTATAAATCAGCGTAATTGGATATCTGTGGGTTCAGAAAATGTCTCTTTACTCATTTTCTTTTGCATTTCAGTCGGCACATGAACAACTGACACAAAAAACTGACACTTAATGTACATGTCTACTGTAAAATGACATGAACAACCTGCACATGTGAATAACCAGAATGTTGATGTATGAGCGCTGAGAATGTTTCAGGTTTTCATTTTGTTTTCCATGTCAATATATCACAGTTATCACACTCTTACAAATATTTATTAAAATTTAATAGTTAAAACTATTAAAGCTCATTACTCCAAATTCATGTCTAAAATTTTTACATAATTTGACAGTTAACTCTAAATTGAAGCATTGATTTTGTAGTTTTATGCAAATTTGTTTGTTAATCCATAAATCTTGTGTCATTATGGAAGATTTTCATGAAGTGAATTTATTGCTTTAAATATTCTTACATCTGTTTATCTTCTATTAAACATTAAAAAAATACACAAGATTTCATGTAGATTTTATTATTAATATTTTCAAAAACTGCTGTATTTTGGAGTTGGTTTTATTCTTCCCCCTCAGCTGCTGACAGTCTTTTCATTGACCTGCTAACACATGTGAAGGCAGCTTCAGTGATCTGATCCATACCTCTTTCCACATTAGGAAAATGAGTCTGCAGGATAAGTGACGGGGCGGCTGTGGCCGGCTGCACGCCGCTCTGTTTCTGTGATGAGGGTCGTTGAAACTGCCTCACCAATTAAGGCCTTTCTCCATCATCACTGCATGTCCACATATGTGAGCTCCACTGGCCGCTGAAAGCAAAAAGGGGCCTTTTGTCAGCCTTGGCGATAATGGCCGCCTCACATGGATTGTAAAAACACCAGTGGGCTCTCTGCAGCTGAGGCTTCTGTGGGTATTTTATGTCAGCTGGAAGAATTGGATACCCATACATCCAAGTGCATGCTGGGTGAATAAAATCAAACAAACCCAGAGGCTGTGTCCTAAATCGCTCCCACATTCACTGCTCTGTGGATAATAACCACTCTGCAGTGAGAAACTAGTGGAGGTTTTAGACACTTGTGGAAGGAATCAACATTATGCACCAACAGGTGTGGGTGTAGTGCCAAAAAAAACTATGTTGTTGGATTTTATTTTACAAATTAGTGTAAATCCTAGACTGTGTACAAAAAATTGATAAAACTGATGAGGACTTTTACATTTGAATGTCGCCATGTTGGTTTTTGGAGCAGGAAGTGACCATATATGGATATGAAGGGAGAAGTGAGGAGGCGGGTCTGAGGACATGAGACTGAAGTTCACCAAACCACCTGTCAATCAAACTAACCACGCCCCTATATCATCCTCTTTTTGACGCCTAATATCTACTTAATTGTTTTATTAATTAATAGTTTCACATACAAGTTTCATAGGCAAATGTGTTCAGTCATTAACTTGTGGTGTAGTCTGACAGCAAATACCAACATGAGGAAGAGCATCCGTGCATCATTTAATTGTTGAATTGAAGCCATACATTTAAAAACAGGTCTCATATGGTATAGTTCAGAGTATTGCAGTAATCCCTGTTGATTGTTTGGAGTCCTGTTGTTCCTCTGGCGTCGTGATGTTGTGGTTATCAGTTGTCCAAAGCACATCCTCTCTAATGAGAACAGTCTTCATGTTACCTCCTCTTCTGTTGAACTTGTCTGATGAATTCTTCATTAAAAGGCCCTGCTGCTGATGCTGATGTGTTCCTTGTGGGGCCTTTCCCTCGTGATGTCATCGATGTTAAACTGCCAATTTAGTTTTTACTGGAACTGTTTTCCATGGAAAGGGATTTGAATGAATTTCACAGGCAAATTGCACTTCACACAGTGTCCGCATCCGCCTCCAGTCCATCAGAGAAGCCATTTAGAAAGATGTGGGTGATGTAATGTAAACTACTTGAGGATTGGAAGTTGTTTGGAAAGGCAGTTAAGGAGGGGAAACAGACTGTATGAGGATATGCTAGTAGCAATTATTGATTGTTGACCTGCCTTAAATCTTTTTAGTCGATCAGGTTGTTCTGCAGCATCTCATGGGTTTGTTTTGTCAGACCAACAAGCCAAAACCAAAGATGTTCAGTTTATTATTGGAGGACTATGATGTGATTTTCCTTCTCTGTTTTCATTTGAGTTGAATATTTTGACACTTTTTTAAATGATTTATTAGCAAACAAATTAATTCAGTTTTAAATAAATCGTTTAAAAATGTTTTTTTCTGTGATTTAACACTTTACCACCTGAGCCTCAAAATTTCCACCTGGACTTTTTATGCTTATTTTGATTTCAAGTTCAAATTTAACATACAAAAACTAACATTCATGTGCAGTTGCAGTGTTTTTGTTCACTGAAACTCTAAAATCAAAATCCGTTTTTGTGTTTTTCTGCTATTCATGTTTGATCGTCACTGTTATTACACTTACACAGCATATAGTAAATCAGCTGTTTTGCCGGCTTATGGGAGACGCGCTATTGAAATTACTGTAATGACACTATATTCATTGGAAAGTGCAACATCTCAGTTCTCGGAACAGTTGGAAATTTGCTGATTGCGCAAAACGTGACATAATTACGGTAATCCAGAGACGCATGTACGGACCTGTTGCTGACGCTTAGTGGTTAACTACCTTTAGATCCAAGTTACAGACTTTACGGTATGCAAGTGTTAAAATGTAATTGAAGGATGTTTAGTACTTAAAGAGGACCTATTATTATGCTCATTTCCAGCTTTATATTTCTAGCCTTGGCCTCCTCTAGAGTCGTTCTGCAAGGGTCGCTAAATACAGTAACGTAGCTCGCAGCGCGTTCAGCAGGCAGCAGTCTGAGCACTTTTCTCTCAGAAATGAGTGGCACACCTCAGCGTTGAAGTAAAAGTTGAAATCCCATGCAGATTAGAGAACATTATAAGCTGCTACTTGATCCCTGTCTCCTGCCAGTAAGTGGAGAGAGCCTGCTTTGTTACCTGAAAGTGGTGCACGAGGGTTCGTACCATGATGCAAACACGGTGCAGGTTCACGACCCGCCGGCCCGGCCCACAGCACTCAGGAGTACAATTGCCGGTCTGGATCTGAGCCAGGAGTAAACAGACACCGCAGCACCGAGAGCCTCCGTCACTCAGAGACGGCTGCTGTAATTACAGAGTCTTTGGACAACGCACGTGGACGTGAACACACAGAAACACAAGCTCGCTCGCGCTCCTGTGGCCAGATATCTGACAGAGAGGCGACCTTCACGGGGAAGATTTAAGACTCACTCATGGTTTCACAAAATAAAATAAAAAAGATTGAATTAAGGAGACACTGCTTAAATCCTCGAAGCCCACGGCTAATATAATTAATTCTAATTAGATTAGCATCTAGCTGCCTCAGAAAGAAAGAAAGTGGAGGAGAAGACCTGCGTTTATTAGGGCCCGAGCCCTGACCAGGGGCAAGGGCCCTATTGTAATTGTAGCGTTTGTTTTTAACTTTCTTCTTCTTCTTCTTCTTCTTACGCCACTTTGAACCTTAATTTGACCCCCTAAACATGCTCAAAAACTCACCAAATTTGGCAGGGACATCATGCCTGGTGAAAAATTTAATAAAATGGAAAAACCAAACCCCCCACTGCAAAAATGGGCTCTGTAGCGCCACCTAGGCTCACAATGGCACCCGCTGCGGCCCACAGGAATGTCGTAGAGACACGGGACGAAAGCCGAATTGAAGTACTCATCAAGAGCTACAAATCACGCGCTGGTACCCCTAGGCTAAAATCAACAGGAAGTCCACACTTTGCACGCCAATCTTAAATCGAACGCCAAAATTTCACTTTCTTTAAAAACTATCTCCTCCCACACCGTACATGGTAGGGGCTTGAAAACTTAACAGATGACAGAGGAGACTGTGCTGACCAAAATGACTTTGGGGATT
>OOFC01050231.1:41493-52052 GCA_900323345.1 Pseudochromis fuscus | reverse complement strand
GCTGCTGCCGCTGCCCCGTAAACAATGTGGAGTTAGCATCGCCCGCTAGCTAGCTAGCTATGCTAGCTTCGGGCCTATGCTAAGTCTCCACTGCGACCCTGTCAAAGACTAACACAACCCGGCGCAAACGTAGCGTCGGCCGCCGGAACAGACCGCTGGAGCCGAAGCAGGAAAAAAGGCTTACACGATGTATTTATTTAGTGAGGGGAGTTAGCTACGCCGAAGCTACGCTAGCTAGCTAGCGGCCGATGCTAACGGCCACCGCCGCTGCCGCTGCGTCTTCCCCGGGCGCGCTCTAACTTCAGTCCCCGCCGCCGCTAGCTCTCGGTCCCCGGCACAGACCGCAAAGTCTTCCCCGGGGCGCACTCTAACTTCGGTCGGTGCAGGAAAAAAAAGGCAAACACAGCCCCAGAGCTAAGCTAGCGGCTCCGCGGACCTCCTCCGCCTCACTGACCAATAACTCAAATGAAATGCGCATGCGCTATGACGTCATCACTGTGCGTCCGCGTGCGCGTGCACGCGCATTCCACACGCACGCGGGCGGGGACCTTATATATACTACTAATCACTTACTTTCAGTGGCAGCACATACAGACAAGATGCATTTGTTATTAAAATATACAATATATGTATTAAATGAGGCTGTGTGTGTGTGTATATGAGTAATATTTGTACAACCAGAAGCAAAATTGAATTTCTTGTGATTCACGAGCTGGGAGTTAATTTATTCCACTTCTTCGGGTCTTCATGTAGATTCTTCTTTCTGACACTGAGACTATAGGATGACCTATGGAAACAGGCTGTGTTGGTTGTGTATATGTGGGAGTTAGCAACAGTCTTCAACATCCTCCAAAAGTTTCTTTGAACAAGACATCAGGCTCTGAAGACGTCGGTGGTGCACAAGATTCTTAATGTGGACTGTGAGGCCTCTTGAGGTATGTGATTTGCAGTGTTGACTTTATTGCACCATAAGGTCAGTAATATTTTGCATTTTGTAACAAAGCACATCATAGATCTAAGCAACAATGTATCAACCAGCCACTTCCCTGTCCTGTCTGCGGTGCTCAGAGTCCAATGTTCCTAGGAAATAAGTCTATTGTTAACAGTTCTTACCATAACAAGCCCAGTCTCAAATTAACAGTGTAGAGGTTTTATTTTTGAAGCTTTTTTAAAAGTCCGATTAATCCACAGTTGGTCTTCTAGTCAGTATTTCCATTTAGTGGTCTTTGTATGCACCAAAATAAACTATGGTCTTGTTAATTGTTTGTTGATTATTGACAAGATGTATAGGTTAAGTCAAAGTTAGTTAAATGCAGACAATTATTAAAGCAGAATGTTGATTTATATTGTGAAAACCCGCTAACTGCGTGATTTGGTGGATATTTCCTGTTTGACGGGAAATACTTTTATTTTGAAGTTCAAATGAATCAACGGTTTTACTGTTAGCTTGAATGTTGTGCTAATGTAGCGAAGCAGCGTCTGAAGTCCGCGATTTTCCGTTTCTCCTCCCTTCCTGTGAATATGAAAGTGAGCATTAAAAGAGTCAAAAATAAACCCCATCCGTAGCACATCTTCATGGGAAGCATCCACTTCATGACATATGGTGAACATGATAATGGAGTTGCATGTCAGCCAGTGCAACAGTGTGGCTCAATAGGTTTCTGTTTGGTGAAGAGGAATTAAAATACAGAGATCAGGTGAAGTATTAAAACCAGCTGCCTAATATTGTGCCGGTCACAACAGCTCTGACCCGTCAAAGTCTGGACTACAGACCTGTGGAGGTGTCTTGTGGTATCTGGCACCAAGACATTAGCAGCAGATCCTTTAAGTCCTGGACGCTGCAACCTCCCGAGTTCTTATATTTCTAGTACAACCCACAGATGCTCAGTTGGATTGAGATCTGAAAAATGTAAAACACCTTGCACTCGTTTTATTCCTTGGACCAGGTAGATGCTCCGTGTCAAAGTTGCATCCACATGAATTGCAGGACAAAAGGTTTCATGGCAGAAAACTGCAGAGGATGGTCAGGGGTCAGCATGAGCGCCCTGACCGATCAGTGTGTTCTGACTGTTTTCTGTCATATCCAACATTTAGGTTTTGGCAGTTGGACCACACGGGCTGGCCCCCATGAACCTTTGGTGACCATCACCCCATCACTAGTTCCCTGGTTGTACCTACTTATTTTGCTATGTACTGACCACTGCAGAGCACAGTTTTGGAGATGCTCCGACTCTCATCCATCCATCATGATTTATCAGAGTGATTCAGATTCTCCTGCTTCCAGTTCTACCTGCCTCCAACACCGACTTCATGCTTTTAGCCAATCAGTAAGCAAAAATCAAATGATGGCAAATTGCAGCACCAGCAGGATCGAGCAGCTAGCGTGTGTCGTTTCCTGTTTTTCAGGCCTGTCAGCATGCTATTTATTTATTTTTTGTAAATCTCAGTTTGGCAGTGTAGATTGACCCACTGGTCCTGTTTTTGTATCATCTCGTACCTGTTGAGCGAGGTGAGAAACACACGGCGGGACGTGTTGAACTACACGGGATCTTAATGCTGTGATTACAGCTCAAATCAGCATCCTGCTTTCTTTCTGTCTGCGTCACGCTGAGAGAGGGATGACCTGACTGCAACAACAGCTGATCAGACAGCGGCTGTGTTTATACACTGACACTGATACACAGATAGGGAGAGAGTGTGTGTTTCTGTGTGTGTGAGAAAGATAGAGATGAGAAATGTATTACTCATCTGATATCTTAGGTACTGAATAATTAACAGATGAAATAATTAAAGACAAAAAGGTTCAGTATATAACCTACATAATCCATGAGTCTCCTGAGTGCTGTTGGTTTTGATTTGTAGCCAGTGCTCATGAATGAATTAGAAAAAATGCACAGGTGAGACACATAACAGCTTGAGAGTAATCAGACCTGATAGAGGTATAGTGTCAGAAAACTGATGTGGAATAATAACGAGTTAAAGAGACAAAGAATTTTATTTTCATCCTCTTTGTTGCTCCTTGTCTGTGCCACGAGCTTCTGTTCAGATTTCTAAATGCTCCTGTGCTTTATCATCTTGGGCTTTTTTTTTGTCCTTTCTGAATAACTCTGGGGCAGCACTCATAATTTAAAATGTCTTTTTGAAATAAAGTCTGCACACAGCAGCAGCAGTGGCGCCTGGATAATGATCAGAAATGTTCAGCGACTTCATACTGATTACATTTCCTCTGTATCAACAGTAAAAAATGAAAGGAGACATTAGTGAGGGAATGTGTTGCAGAGGTTTTCAGTGGGAGACACACTGGTCATCTGATTGTGTCCGGGCTGAATAATAATAACCAATCAGAGTGAAAAGCTGGCTTTTAGAGAGCGAGAGGAGGCAAACATGATGACTGTCAATATTTTTTATGAAGATGTTGATAGTGTAAACATGAAAAATGCTAAAAATCAATAAATGACACATAAAAATCTGTCATTTCATGGATTTGATTGGTAGTTTTTTCTGCATAAACATGAATTAAAGGGTTTTTTGTAAATATCCTTCTGTGAACATTAAAATGACAAAATTAGACAGAATCTTATGTAAAATTAAAGCTAAAAAACCTGCACTGGGGATATTACAGCAATATTTGTGCACCAGCTGCTGGAGTAGAAGAGGTTTGTAAGTGTAGTGAGTAAACGTCTCTACCCTCAATGAAAAGTGAAAAATATCTGTTGTAACTTTATGTACTTTTACTGGAAATGTGACTTGAACCCCTCCTAAATGAATCATCATGGGACACATAAGATATTTGGTGGCAAATAGAAAATTACATGAGAAAAAAATGTAAAAAATGTGAATACTGATCAGCTGTTTTGACATCAGCTTAACATTTTCCTGTTTCTTAATTGTCCTGCTTTGTTGCTTTTTATGTAATATGATTGTAAGCAGATTCCCATTGGCCTCTGCTGTACTGGGAAACCAATCATACTGGGTTTTATGTTGTTTCCACCATTTTTCATTTCTAACAATGGATGGATAAATTGAGAATGTAGTAAAATTCCCATTAAATAATAATGACTATTTGTCACTTGATTTGCTTCCCACATAATTTACCCCTAGTTTACAGTCAGTAGAAAGTCTGAGTGTGTTGTGGGCTCAAGTTGACTCAGGTGGCCATGTGTGGAGGTGGGCTGCTGAGATTACTTCATCACTGCTAACCTGTGCTGGTTGGTTTGAGGTCCCAGTACAGCAGATGTTCACCAGGGTCTTGAATGTCCTGAGTGGTCTTTTCCTCTAATGAAGCTCGTACCAAGCAGGTGTAGGAAGCAGCTGGCATCGCCATGTGTCACCGAGGTAGAACATAATCTGTGGTCTGTAGCCACTCACAGGAGAGTTACCAGTTGCAGGGCGGCAGGTGTAAATTAAAATCTTAGAGCAAGACATCGCCAACATTTATTTCGACAGACTTATTAGACTTTTACCTCAGAGCACGTCGCACACTAAACTGGAGGTAACCATAGCAACAGTACTTTAGCTTCATGCTGTGATAACAATCAATTCTTACCAATGGAAGTGAGCTCCCGGGAACAACAGTATAGGCTTTGTGTGGAAGTGGTGTTACAACAACTTCAGCGTGCAACACATGATGCATCTTCCTCCCCACGCACAATCCCTGGAAAAAGAAGTGGTGAAAGCATTTTCCTGAGCATTGAAGTGTGTTTTCATTGTTGTCACAAATTCATCCATACAGTCCAGTAGTATTTGCATAATCTGGGAGAGTTGTTTTATTTTTGTGGTTAATCCCATGCAGACTCTAAGGTAGTGGTTCATACCCCCACAGGACCCAAAGGGCATGTTGGAAACAGAAATGTAACAACAACCCAGGCTGTTATAAAAAAAACAAAACTGTAATAAAACCCGAAATGTAATAACTGGTCAATATTATAACAAGATGCTGTGCCCAAAATTGATTTTTTTTTTTTTTTTTTTTGGCCAAAATGTAGCAAATTGTTACATATATTATGGGTCAGGTAAAATATTTTTCCCCTAATAGTGTAATAATTTTATTAAATCATTTGTGTATGACACTACACTCTACATTGAGGCAATAAGCCCTTTAATCCATAAATCACTGACTCACTCTATGATGTAATAAAACTAATAAAATTACACTATTAAGGGAAGAAAATTCTGCCTGACCCATAATGTAATAAAGGGGGCGAAAAGTTTTAACTTTTTGGGCTCAGCATCTTGTTATAATATCGACCAGTTATTACATTTCAGGTTTTATTGCATTTTTTTTATTATTATTATTTTTTACATTTATTTAACAACTCGGGTTGTTGTTACATTTCGGGCTCTAATGATCTCACTTTAAACTGGATGTAACTGAATACTTAACTGTATGAAAGGGGATATAGTAAAAATATTTCTTCATCCAGCTGAACTGTCAGTGTTCAGATCAGTTTTGTGGCAGCACAATATATAGGCTTCATAATTTAACATCTATTCATTACTTTACTTTTTTCACCTTTTTATTCATTGCTTTTAGTTATTAAACCTATTTATAAGTTACTTTAAGCTCTATATGAAAAACTCGATTTATCATTTCCTTTTAGATAGTCACTTTATTGCCATTTTACAAGAATACACAAAAAAACTTGGCCAGTATACGGACTCATAGATAAAGTTATAGATATGTACGCACATAGCAAACATTAACCTAAAAGAGACGGAGTTTAAAAAAATAGCAGTTTCACTTAAATAAAGTAATAAAGGAAATGATAGAATAATAAATATATTACAATGTTATGTTTTATAGATTATACCATTTAGGTAACATTTTAACCATTTGTACATCCAACTTTGAGTTTACTATACCAAACATTCATCCACTACTTTTAATAACAACTCTATTTAACTGCTACTCATTGTTTAGCAAGCAATTCAAAATGTTAATCCGTAGTAACAATTTTCATCTGTTAGCGATACTTTTAGCTGACTATTTCTACTGTTAAGTTTGAACTCAGTCACCATTATTTACTTGTTTTAATAAATTATGGATTACTTGTAGCTGACAATTTACTTATCTATATTTTTTCTTGCCACACAAATAAAATGAGTTTTTTGTTCGTTTTTGACAGATATAAATGAGGTAATCTTTCTACATGCTCCAGGGGTCAAGTATTCAAAATCACTTCTCTAGGGGCCCAAAACTGTGGAAACATGAACAACATCCTCATGGAGGAACCCTGGAGATCCTTTGTTACTGTATCCAGTACTCTCCAGTACTTTCATCCTTTGATAACAGTGTACAATTACAGAAGCTTTGTGGTATCTGCTTCAAGAAACACAATTCTGGGTGATTAGTGTTTTAATGTATCATCTTAAACTTCTACTATTTCATCACCCTCACTGAGGAGTCCTCCTGTTGTTGTGCACAGCTCGAAAGCTTGAGTTAAAAACTGAGGAAACTAACTCCTGGCAGAAAAACTCTTCTCCAATTAATTCATGTTGGGACTTTTTTTTAATTAGCTTAATTAGCAGTGCAACCTCCCATCTTGCTGGTAGGAGACTTGGAAGAGAAACTCAGCCTGAGGTACATGTACAGGCCTTAATAAGGTAATACACTGTAGCTGCATACAGCCTTCAGACCCATGCATGTGCCCAATTACTACAGCACCACTATGAAAACGTGGTTCTCCATGATTACTGGTATTGGTCTGATTTTACTGGGAATCTGTGTCATAGTAACAAACCTTGAAGCTGTTATACATTTGAACTGATATTATTACGTCCCCAGCATCGTGCATCTTTTACTTCACTGGTGCCAAATGCAAATATAAAATGCACAATGCAAATGACACACTGCAGTCCTATACTCTTCTTTTTACTTCTCCCATTATGAGCAGTTTTATAAAGTACTCTGCTGCAGGATTCACAAACCATAATGAAATCCACACTGGTTCTCGGGAGTGTTGGTGTTATAGACAACAGTGCAGTGCAGCAGATTAAATATTAAAGGCAGATTTTATACAGACTGTTGCAAACAAATTACCAAATGAGACGTATTCAAGCTGATCTGTGGCCTCTGTCTCATGCTGTAGTGAATGATGGATTAAAATGAGCTTCAGTGCAATCCACAGTGGATGTATATATTTACTTATTGAAGACACAGCTTTTAATGAGAGAATGTAAAAATCATTATAAGTATTATTTTTACTTTAACTCAAATATGGTCTGAGTGTGTCAGATTGATGGAAAAGTGATGGCTCTTTACTCATTATTGGTTTTTGCCATTATTGTGGTTGAAGTGTTTCATTTGGTGAGCAGGATAATGTTACTTTTTGCGCCGTCTTTTTATTTATTTATTTATTTTTACAGCAGATCTTGTGTAATTACTCGGCTTTTTGATGTTTATTGAATGATAGTTACACTTGTACACCGTGACCTGACCCCGGATAAGCGGAAGAAAATGGATGGATGGATGGATAGATGGAGGGATGGAGTTACACTTGTAAAAACTAATGGGTGTTGGGTTTTTTTTTTTTTTTTTTTAAATCTTCAATAATTATACAAGGTATCCATCAATTAACAAACAAATCTGTGTAACTTTATCGAATCAATGCATCATTCATATTTTAGAAATGAACACAGTTTCATCTATTTCAAATTATGGGAAATTTGAGGATGTATTTTAACTTCTTTGATTAAAAAAAAAAACCCAAACAAACAAATTTTCTTTCACAAAATGGAAATTTCATGGTTATTTACATAATATTTTAGTCAATGCATTAATTTTGTCTGGTGTTTTAAAGATACAGGAGAGAAATGTAAACTAAACCGAAAAAAATCCTAGATGATTATTTTACGGTTTATTTTCTTTACCATAAAAAGCATCAAGTCTAATTTTGTCCAATTTTGACAGTGTCTGTTCTCAGTTGTTATGTTAATTATAGAAACGTCTAAAAATTAATGAGACAATCAAGCATTGATTTATTTTTTTCTTTTTTTCTGTTGCACCTTTGACACTTCACACCAGTAAACACCCACAGCTCCTCTGGTGCACATGGAGTCTGAGGCTCCAGTTGAAGAAGGAAACGCTGAGTGGTTTGTTGGGACTAATAATAGTTGCTATCTAGACACTGGTGTCAAGTACATGTGATGACTACTTCCCCCTCTGTTTGCTGTCTTCAGCCGGAGCAGTGGACAATTTGAAGTAGAGCCGTATGTTTGGAGTTGCCTCATGGATCATCAGTGTATCACTATGTTGTTGTGTTTGTGTGTGTCTGTGTGTGTGTGTGTGTGTGTGTGTGTGTGTGATGTCACTGTTAAATGACAGATACAGCTTCAATAGTGAGGAAACGGGGCTGAGCCTCTGACCTGCTGTCTGGCCTGTGCTCCTGTTTGAAAGGCAAAGTTTGCCACAAATTGGAGAGGTAACTCAGATCTGTCAGACTCGGTTCTTCACCTTTGAATCCTGGTTCACATGTCCAGCAGGTCTGGTGTTGTGCTCATGTACAGCTGGTCAGAAATACAGCAGAGACAATCAGCAAAATTAGGAATTAGGACTATTGCTGAATGAGGATCCAAGTTTAACTCCAGTTTAACTTGAGTGTAGTTGTCTGGGCTCATATCTGTATCTGAAAAACCATGATTCCTTATTTCCCAGCAAAACATGTGAGCACAGTCTAATTCATCAAATATATTTGTATAGCACCATTCATACACAAGGCAATTCAAAGGGCTGTACAAAAGCATAGAAACACATAAAACCAATGAAAATTACATTAAAATCACAATTAATGCAAAATACTAGGACATTAAAAATTACTCTAAAATCATAGAAACAAATCAAAATACTAGGAAAACAAAGGAGTTTTTAAAAACAAAAGGCATTAAACCATTGAACTGAAACAAGGTACCAATGGCGCATTTACACTGGTATTTACTCATTTTGCTTCGCCTCAGATCGCTCGGGATCGACCCCCTCGGTTGCATTTACTTTGCCGAGGATAGTCCTTCCTCCATGTAGCTGGCCGTCATTCGTGACATCACCTTTTATGCGATTCTTTCGTTTCCGACCAATAAGATTTTAGGAATTTTTTTGCTTTTTTTGGAACCACAGGAGAGGAGATACGAAAAGTTGTACCAGGTACCAAGTTCCAGGTACTTTTTTGCCAATGTTAATGCAACAAAACCGAAGGGAAGCGAATAGGTACCAGTGTAAATGCGCTATTGGTGAACAAAGGTGCGTTAAGAGAAGATTAAAGATTAATAAATTATGAGAGAGCTTCAGTAAACAATGTGTTTTCCATCCAGATTTAAATAAGTTGACAGTTTGAGCAGACCTCAGGTATTTAGGAAGTTTGCTCCACCATTGAGGAACATAGTAACCGAAGGCTGCTTCACTTTGTTTGGTGCTGGGACCACAGAGTAGACCTGAGGGGCCTGGAGGCTTCAGAGGGAGCCTACCCCCCTTTACTTCCAGCATTTTATTACACTGATTATACAGGTTACAGTTATAATGATCAGCATCTGGACCTACTTGCAGCTTTGTCCTGACACTGCTAACAGTTCAGCTGGTCAAACATGCTATAGAAATACAGGCTAATTAGTGCCAGTGTTACAACAACTGTTCTCGTGTAACACTTTTTTGGATGCTTTATATGAAACTGACAAATGTTTAATTGTCGTCGTTGCTGTAATTTTGCCTCAGCATCACTGCACCCAAAAGAGTTGTGCACATCTGTTTGTGTGTCTCTGTTAATTAACATTCTCTATTTGTGACTTTGTTGTGTTCAGTAGCAGATGTTTATTTTTTTCTTTTCTCTCTTTCAGTTTTTTTTTTTTTACAGTGACCTGGCCCCTTGTTACTGTTACTTGCGTGTAATTTAAAAGACCCACAAATTGGTGCTTAATGTATTCCCCTGCTGCCCTCCTGATTAGCTTTGCTGCATGAGAACAATGCCCAAATGGCTAAAATGTAAACTGTGATATCCTCAGATGAGGGCTGCTGTGTGTTGACTTGGAAATGACTCCAATAAACCAAGCTTGTCTGCACTCTTATCAGCACCGTAGTGGGATGGGAAAGGGTATGTTTAGGTAAACAGACGGATGAATGAAGCCTCTGTGTGTGTGTGTGTGTGTGTGTGTCTTCTCTGTCCTCTGTTAGCAGCAATAGAGACAATTTGTCCCAATGTAGACTGAGTGGGGGAGGAGGAGGGACAGGCCCGGGCCTGAGCCTGTTGACTTACACACAGGAAAACACACGCGCACCCTCTGTACGAGCGCTGTCTGCTGCATCTGGGGGTCTGACAGTGTGTTGTGTGTCTGCTGAAGAAGGGGCAGCTTAATTGGGGCGGCCCCCTGTATCAGGCCTCAGTGATCTCTGCTATCTCAAAGAGCCTCTTATTCTGTCATTATAAAAACCCTAAATTGACAAGAATTGGTAGGACTCTGGTGTGTGTGTCTGTCTTGTGTGTGTGTGTGTGTGTGTGTGTGTGTGTGTGTGTGTGTGTGTCCTACCCTCTCTTTGACCCTAACCTATCATAAGCCTCTGTGTGAGTAAGTAACAT
>OOFC01050231.1:5739-33919 GCA_900323345.1 Pseudochromis fuscus | reverse complement strand
GTCTATAAGCCGCTATTGAATTTATTCGAACAGTTTCATGTGGTCCACTCTGACCGGGTCTGATGTGACGAGGCTAAATGTATCGGCAGCGCGGAGCTTGCTAGCTTGTAAAAAGCTAACGAGTTTTGTGCTGCCGATATTTGAGCCACATCGGTGTTTAAGCCACAGGGTTCAAAGCATCGGAAAAAAGTAGCGGCTTATAGTCTGGAAAATACGGTAAATCATATTTTTTAGCCTTGAAGAAAACCTCTAATATCACATTATAATCTGCAGATTAGTGAACCTGAATTTGAAAGCAGCGCCAGCACAAATCTTCACCAGCGTGCCACCAGGCTGCTGATGCCAACATCAGTTACTGTGTGAGACCTGTGAGTTCACTAACAGCTTTTCCAGAGTCTAGGTTGTGTGTAGCAGGACTTTAGGTGACAGATGTTACCTTACAGCTAACACCGTCATAGTTAAACCAACACAGCGAGTGCTTTTCTTTCATTTTTAGTCATCGAATGAGATCAGGAGCTTCACACAGGACCCTGTAACCCACCAACAGGCAGCGCTTTACTATTTAAATCGTCTTAAAGACACACAAGTCTGCTACATTTCCAACTTTATGCTGTCTATTTTTAAGATATTTATTCTCAAAGACATTTTTGAAGCAGGAAAACTGTACCGGGGAAACATAAAGTAAACTTTCAGAGTCATTTTAAGAATCTGACACCACATGACTTGTCGAGATGGGTAATTTGTGCAGTGAAATTAGTTTTCTCTCCTCGCTTTGTTGCCGTTGACACCGCCATGAACTGAGGAGTGAAGGCCAGTGTATCGTGTTGTCAGCCGGCAAACACTGATGAATAGACTGTTGCTCTAGGTGCTGTACTGTGCCAATGAAATTAAGACATTTCCACCCACGCTGTCAGAATAAACAGCTAAGAAAAGCAATCTGTGTGATTTCCCTGTTTGTTAATGAAATTATTGGCCTTTGTGTTACGTAGAGTGAAGTCTGTATATTCACATAAGCATACCTGTCAGCCACTTGACACAAAATTAATTACTCAGTTAACCCACTTTCACCTGCCATAATTCTTCTATTATATTTAATGATTCAATTCAATTCAGAGTATTTATATTGCACCAAATCAGTAATCTTAGAGGAATTTAAGGTCAAGACTTTACTGTATTACTCTTATAAAGAAAAACCAACCATCCCCCTTCAGCTGGCGACAGTGGGAAGGAAAGTCTCCACGAGGATGCAGGTGTTTGTGTGTCCAAAACTAATATTTACAGCTTTTTTTTATTTGAAACAAAACAATATTTAGGATTTTGAAGATACCTCCTCCTCCTCCTCAGAGCTTTGCATCTGTATCCAAGTCATTACTACACTGATTGTGGTTCTAAAAGCCACGCCCTTCGTACAGGTGATAGTTGATTGGCTGGGTAGAGATGGCTCCCCCCATGATGGACCAATCATAATCAGCCAAGCAGCATTTTCCTACTTCAGGAAATCAAAACATCATCAAGGTTTAATTCTTACGTACTTTGTAAAAGGAGGCTCAAGGGATTTATGTACTACCGTATTTTCCGGACTATAAGCCGCTACTTTTTTCTGATGCTTTGAACCCTGCAGCTTAAACACCGATTCGGCTCATGTATCGGCGGCACGAAGCTCTTTAGCTTTTTACAAGTTAGCAAGCTCTGTGCCGCCGATACATTTAGCCTTGTCACATCAGACCCGGTCAGAGTGGACCACATGAAACTGTTCGAATAAATTCAATAGCGGCTTATAGACAGGTGCGCTCAATAGTCCGGAAAATACGGTATGTCCTCAAATACTGGCTGTGGGTGACAGGATGTTATCTGAGTCTGGCTTGAATTAGAGGCAGGCCTTTGTTTCCAATTTCCTCATCATATGTTAGTATGTGAGGCATTAAATGGGAGCTCAGAACATTAAAGTTGCTGTGTTATAATGTTAATATATTTATTGCTTGTTAAGTATTTTTTTCCCAGGTATCTATTTGGGATTTTAATTGACTGTTAGTTCTTATTTGGGGAAACACCAAGTGGTTTATGCAACACTGTAGTCGCATTTACACTGGTACCGTATCACCTCGCCTCGCCTTGCTTCAGTTTTGGCGTATTTCCACTGGCAAAAAAGTCTCTGGAACTTGGTACCTGGTACAACTTTTCGTACCTCCTCTACTGCGGTCCAAAAGGAAGTACCTGGTCAGGTAGGAGCAGGTAGTAAAATCTTATTGGTTGGAATCGTCACTGCGTCGTTGCATCATCACTGCGCGACACGTAATCTGTCCCCGCAAACACACCATTTTTAAATCGGCGGCAAACGGTGCAGACGTGTTTCAAACTCTTCTATATTTTGCACAGACCGAAAGTCAAAAAACAGCAGTTGTTCCTCTATTGCTGTTTTCTTTATGTCACGAATGACGGCCAGCTACACGGAGGAGGGACTATCCTCAGCAATGTAAATGCAACCAAGGCGGGCTGATCCGAAGCGATCTGGGGCGAGGCGAAGGGAAAAGGTACCAGTGTAAATGCAAAACCACAACCATTCTCCATGACAACCAAATACAACTTTTTCTGTCAAGTCAGATCACCTTTCCAGTCGCAGTGATGAGTTAAACAACCACTGAGTTGTATGTGATGTTTGGTTATCGTTCCCCTCCCTTCTTCTTTGTCATCTCTTCTTTTTGTCTGAAGTTCATTGGGTACATTTGAAAACAGGTTTTTGCTGCTGGTTTGCACACTGGTTTAGATCTGTCTGGTCTCTGGAGAGATGATGAGGAGGAGGAGGAGGCCGAGGGAGATGTTCTTGTGGGACAACGGGCTTCTCATTATCACGTCTCTCCTCCTCCTCCTCCTCCTTCTCCTTGTTCGTCCACCTCCCCCCCCTCCAAAACGCTACATCCCACCTCCCTCCAGCATCCCTCCTCTTCCACCCTCACCGTCTCCCCACAGACACCCCACACTCTCCTCCTCCTTTTCTCCTGGTTTCTCCCTCCTCCCCCCTCGGATCCTTCCCTCCTTTTCCAGAATGCCCCTTTCTCTGCCCTGCTGCCAACACCGCTGCATAATTAGCTCAGTGGATCTCAGATGTGTGTGTGATTGTGTGTGTGTGCTCATGTCTGCAGCCATCATAATCAACACCACCCATACTGTAATTATCATCATTATCACTATTATTATTATCATAATAATAATCATCTTTAGTAACATGTTCATCATCATTATTACATTTGATGTGAAAGATGTTTTTTTCTAAATTGTTGTAATTTCTTTGCAGACAAAGAAATTTACTGTAGCTAGAAACTCAGAAAGCACAAGTAAATATGTTCATGTCAACCGGTTAAAATCATGAAATATGTTTGCTGCTGCCCTCAATCCAGTCCAACTTTATTTATAAAGCACTTTAAAACAACCACAGAGGACCAAAGTGCTGCAGAAGAATAAATAAAAACTAAATAAAATCATGAAATACAAGAATAGATTAAAACCACTGTACAATTAAAACCATAAAAATAAAACAGTTAACCATAAATAAACAGAGTAAAAGCAAAAACACATTCAACATCTCACAAGGTGTCAAAAGAGATGGGTTTTCAGATGAGATTTAAAAACAGACTGAGAGGAGGCACAAAAATATCCAAACACTCATAAACTATCAGTGGTCTCCTATGGTAAAGACAGTTGTCACTGAAAGTTAAAGACGTGATGGATGCTCTCATTTTTCTTGGGAGTGGAAAATTGTAAATGTTTCCTAAGTTATCACAATTCACATGATGACGTTATGACTGTGGAGATTAAAGATTTTATTCAAGCTTGAAGTTCCTTTAGTGGTGGATTCAGGACCTGAAGACTGACAGTGAATCATAGAAATGCTAATTCATGTGTTTTAAAATGAATTACAGTACATTAAAAAATACAAACATTTCAGAAAATCTCCTCATGAATCCTGGAGTGTTAATTACCTCCGCCAAGGAGGTTATGTTTTTGCTGGCGTTTATCTCTCAGTCAGTCAGTCTGTTTGTGTTCAAGATAACTCAAAAACGTATGGACGGATTTTGATGAAATTTTCAGGACATGTTGGAAGTGGGAAAAGGAAGAACTGATTTCATTTTGGGGGTGATCCGCAACACCGTCTGGATCCAGGAATTTTTTTCAGGATTCTCCTCACAAAGTCTCTCCTCAAAGGCATCCATCTTGATATGCTAGCGCAAGCGCAGTACAGTTGCTTGTATTGATTTTGACACATGTGCAGATGCTCGCGCCCTCCACACCCAGGCGACGCACTCACATTTTTGGAGCCGTACGCGGACGCCTCCACGCCTGTCCGCTCAAGCGCTTCCTGACGTGTTCCATGACATTTACGTGACGCGGACCCTCGTGCACCAACGCGGACATGCGGACGCGGAAAGTATCAATTGGCCTTAACAGTGCTTGGCGGAGGTCTGCGCTCTCAGAGTGCTTTTCTAGTTTTTTTTGTTGTTTCGTTTTCTCCTTCAGTGAAACTCTGTTAACTAGAAGTAACTCAGAATGATTCAACATAAAAGTCAGTCAGTCATTTTCTATACCTGTTTTCTCCACCCTTGGGTCGCAGGGGTCTGCTGGAGCCTATCCCAGCTGTCATCAGGCAGGAGGCGGGGTTCACCCTGGACAGGTTGCCAGCTTATCGCAGGGCTAACACATACACAAACAACCCTTCACGCTCCCTGATCAATTTAGTTTGATCACCTCATCTAACCAGCATGTCTTTGGACTGTGGGAGGAAGCTGGAGTACCCAGAGAAAACCCACACATGCACAGGGAGAACATGCAAACTCCAAACCTTCTTGCTGTGAGGCACAAGTGTTAACCACTGCACCACTGTGCCGCCCCTCTGTAAATCAAGTAAAGTAAGTCAAGTAAATGTTCACTTTGTTTCTATTTTTAATTTTTTAAACATTACTTCACATTGACCTGAGCACCTTTTACCAAATATGTGCTCCACAAAAACCTGCTTATGCTGAGTCATCTGCAAACTCAATAATGTGATTTCAGTTGCACATGGCACAACATGCATGACTCAAGATGAACAATAAAGGGCTCATGACACAGTCCCGGAAAACAGCTGTATAACAGTACAATTATCTCTGAAGTAGTATTTTTCCAGTTTGTACCAAGCTTGTATCTGTGGGGGCTGGAGGGTGACAGCTTCCTGTGACAGCTGTTCTTACCCCACAGATGTGCCAGATTCAGGTGAAGTGTTGATGATAGCACATGCTCAGTGGAGTGGTTGGACAGTATGCAAACTGGAATGAAGTTTTGCAGGATGTCAGGATGTTGGTTGTTTCTTCACCAGCCTCTCGAAGCCTTTGTCTTGGTGGGAACGGGTGCTCCAGAACTTAATAACTGAACTCATCACTGCGCTCCTTTTTCTTCATGATGTTCCAGCCGATGTCTCCTGCTGTTTAATTCTTGTTTGTTCAGCCTCATAATGACTTTTTTGACAATCAGTTGCACAACCTCATTCCACCTCAAAATGTGATCAAAAGCTCAGCATCAAGCACAGCTCTTGCAGCTGCACTAATGAAGCAATTACACGAGTAACCACGAACATCTGTGAAATCAAACGTCCCAAACATCATGGTGCCCTGAGATAGAGAGACTATGTATGAAACACAGCCTGTATATAAGGAATGGACAAAGCAACCGGGTCTCAAAAATGTGCAATATTCCCGACGGCCACTAGATGCTGGCTCCAAAAACATGTTTTTTTCCAGAAGTCGTTGGTAATTTTGATGTTATTAAAGTCAGTTCTTCATATTAGTGATATTTGGTGCCCCATATGAATATAAGGGCCGTGGTTAGCTTGATTGACAGGTCTGGTCTCCAATGAAACAAACCCTGAAGTCAAGTTTTCATTAACATTGGGCAGTGTCCTCGGGTTCAAGAGTCAGACCCACCTCCTCACTCCTCCGTTCATATCCAAATATGGTCGTTTCTGGCTCCAAACAACCAACATGGTGACGTTCAAATGCCAAACTCCACAACAGGTGATGTCACATTACCTTCATCCATTCTATATACAGTCTATGGTATAAAAAGAGCTGCCATTTCTTTCTATTTAAGCAAAAAAAACAAAAACATCAGCTTAATTGAAATCTGTGTGCACTTTAATCCTGGGGGAATGGCTTGATTACAAATTAAAAATTGTAGATCAAATGGGGGAGTAATAGGAAAAAATGTTTCTTTGTCCCTAATAGTATTATAGAAAGCATTGCAAGAATCAAATATTTGATAACAGTAAGATATGTTTTAAGAAATTCTTAAAGTATAACACTCAAATTATTGTTTCATTTATTTATTTTACTCATTCAGTCCATGTGATTATTATTTATAGTGTAATCTCTTATTCATTCATTTAATACATTTTAATTCAATGTTTAACTCACTGTTATAGTTAATCCTCCAAGAGCCTCAATCCTCCCCCTCTGGGCTTCTGGGCTTCTCCACATGCCAAGTCTTCCTTTGTCCTTTGTTAACTTTTCTGTGCTTTTATTTATTTATTTTTTTGGTCTTCTTACTTGTTTCCAGTTTCTAGGCTCCTCTCTGTGTGTCCTGCACTGGGTCATCGCAGTCCTGAAATGTACGCGTCTTTCCAGCGTCTCTGCTGCCATTCCCACCAGTCTCACCTGTGTCTGCAGCCCACGCTGTTGGTGTCTCTCCAGTCTCCTGGCCGCCCCCCCTAACAGTCCTCACTGTAATTAATATTCTGAACACAGTGCCAACATGGCTGCCTCTGTGCTTCTGACTGATGTGTACCTCTTGTATTAGCGTCTCATATTCTGCCTTGTTATCAGGCGGTTACCATGACAATCACATTCCTTTGGTTCCTCAGTCTGTTAGGTTTGAACAAATGAATGAACCACATCCCTACTTGGACTGTTATTGTAGCATGTTTATTACAACATAATCAAGATAATATGTCACATCTAAGGTAAGACTGGACCTCTTTACAAAAAACAACAATCCTATTGATTATATCTGACACAATTCAAACCACTGAGACAGAACCAAGGATTTTAACCATTGATCTACTTGTTTTGCACTTACTGAGTCCAGACCACAAGTTTTTTTTATATGGACAACGTTTTATTCATCTGACTGATATCAAAGCTTATGTGTGCAGTAAGCCACCTTGTGTTTTGAAATAAGTGGCAGGCATTATCACTCCAATGGCTTTTTTTGATTGCCGCTACTTAACATATCAGCATTTTTATTTTATTTTATTATTAAATTATGAGGAAAAGGCCACTGTGTCTCGTCTGGTGTTGCTGGTGTTTTATGTTTACATTTAATACATGAAAAATATCATTTCATATTTCAAATAGGTTTTAAAAATCAAGAAAGGTTAAAATTATTATGTAAAAAGTTACATTTGTACGAGATATCTTGAACAATCTCTGCCCTTTGCAGTTTTTTTATTGTTATTACTGTGGTCACACAAGATTAAACCATTTAAAAGAGATGACAATAATATAATATTTACTTACGCAAAAATAAAAACGTTGGCAGAATGTAAATGAGCTACTATGTTTGATGAAGAATGTCTAGGTATTATTAAGAAATTTTGTTTCTAGAAGGGTGAGATGAGCTATCATATATGTTTGTACCCTGTTTTATTGTTATTGTATTGTATTGTTGTGTTATGTTTGTATTGTTCGTTATTGATTGTCTTTGTGAAGGTGTTATGTTGTATTGTCAGGATGAGTGTTGTATGTGCATCCTGTTCTGTCGGATGCTGGCGTATTTGCTATTGTGTGATGAGATTAGATCCCAGGAAGAATAGACACTGATTTACGGTGGCTAATGGGAATCTTTATAAATAAACAATAAACAATAAACAACATAAAAACATACATTACATGCATTCAAATCCATGACTGTCAGTAAACAGTGATGGTATCACTTTTCATACTGAGTAGATCTGTGAGCGTGAACTTAAATCTGGTACCAGCACAGTAATCGTGTTTCAAATTCTTATCTCCAAACGTGACAAATGCAAATAAACAAGTGGTGAAAGTGCATTAATCCCGTTCTTGTGAACTCATAAAACTGGGAAACAGCATAACAAGCTGTCATGTTAAGTTTTTGCCCTCAGGCAGCTGGTCCATTTATTTTATTCGTGGTGACACAGCACACATAAGCACTATTGTGCAGAGAATTTATGGCATTTTGGATGTTTTGTTTTTTATCCAGGATAAAGATTCATTCAGCAGAATAACAATGACAGCAAACACAGAGCAAGAGATATAAAGAGCTGTCTTCAGAGACAAAAAGAACAAGATGTCCTGCCAAGGAGCCCTGAGCTCAACATTGTGGAGTTATACATGAACACACAGAGGATACAACAGCCTGAATCAGTCACAGCTTTTCTTTAAAAGTGGCTCAGAGGAAAAGAGGGATTGTATATGCAGTCACTGAAGTTTTAACTCAAATCTCTACTTAGTATTTGTACTAATATATATCCATCAATGAAGCTGGATGGTTATCAATAGGAGTAACTCGAGGGGTTACTGACAAGCAGCTGTAAGAAGAAGATTTGTATCACTGACCTCTTCTGGCTGCAAGTTTGAAATGTGGGTCAGACATGTGCACGCGCTCTCTCTCTGTCTGTCTTTATTTTATGAGGTTCACACTGTGAGAAATGTTATGTGCTGCAGAACAAAGAGGCGCTTCTGTGACCAGGTGGAAGCAGGATTTCGCTGGAAGTTTCCTTCAACCACAAACAGCGTCAGAACAAGAGCCAACAAGAAAGAACAAGTGCATATAAAGTGTGCGATATTAAGTGTGCTATAATAATTAGACTCCTCCCAGGGTCCTGCCGCTCTCATCCTCTATGTAATGAATAATATTCATACCAAACACAATAGGTTACCGGGACTATTACTCACCGACTGTAATACTTGATGATAAACTTTAGTACAAATGGACTAGTCCACCCGCTCTGAGTCAGTCTGATAAACACTGCCTGGACCTGCTGCGGAGGAAAACGCCTCTCCTACACTCATTTAAGTAAGTAAGACAACTTTATTTGATTTATGTTAAACTATTTTTTTTTTTTTTTTTTTTTACACTATTAATAAATCTCAATTGTATTTTCCTTCAGTCTCGATTTGAAGCTACTGATGGCGAGAACATGGTATCTGACTCATCCTGCTACATTGATGGTGCTCCTGGTGTCCTGGAGGGAGAGCACGCTGTGCTGGGGACTCACAGGTCGGTCCACGTCACTTCACTTTACATAGTATCAGTCTCGTGCTTTTCATGTGGAATCCAATGTAGGGACCAGGCAGAACAAAGAAGCAATTAAAGGGCTGCACGCGAGTAAGTTAGCCTGCAGCCATATGGGATAGTTTCCAGTATAGATATTGATATTGATATTATGTTTGGAGAGAAATAAAAGAAAATCCCCTGTGACGATTTTAGCCTTGATCAGTCAGGCTCACTCAGTAAAGTCTGAATTACTATGACATTATACACTTGTAACCCTTACATACTGCTCAGGTCTAATTTGACATTCAACAGAAGTAAAAATTTCAGCCTGAAATGTAATGACTTTTTATAGTGATCCGAAATACACAAAAATAAAAATAATTCATTATTATTATTATTGTTATTATTATTATATTTATTCATTTATTTTTACTTTTGTACAGGTGGTACAATTTTTTGTCCACTCAGGCTGTTTGGGGTTAAATGTGATCATAATCTATTAAAACAGATTTTAGTTCCTCCAGTGTGAGTCAATTCAAGATCAAAGTGCTGGTTTTAATGATTCCTGAAACTGTGAAACTGTACATGCCATGACTGTCAGTATTTTTGTAATGAGACAGTGGAATACTTTCTCACAGCTCTTTGAAACATAAACTAAGGACGAATCATCCATTTATTAATGTCAGAGAGTTATCGATATATTCTAAATAGATCTGGAGTTTAATATTTGATATAGACACTGATTCTGGGCCAAACCACACTGTGACGGCATCAAACACAAACAGTATGTAAGGGTTAAGTAAACAAAAAAGTAATAAAGTAATTTGCAGTAAATTAATGAATTGTGGCAATACACCATTAGACTGTGTGTATTTATGTCTTAATTTATATTTTTGTCTTGCACTTTTATGGGTTTACCCTCAATTATTATGCATCTCTCTTTGTACCGATACTGTGATAATAGAGGTATCTTATATCTTCTACTGTATGCTGTTGATAACCTGATGAGAACAGGTGCCAAAAAAACAAACAAACCATGAGGATTATATATCTGTACACTAAAAGGTCTTTATAAATCACCTTTTTATTTACAGTGGATCCTCCTGAGGACATTCAAGTATTGGACCTTGGTCATTTTGGACATCTGGAGATCAGATGGAGCCCCCCAGGCAGCTTGATCAACATGACACAGTGCTCAATACTGTATCAGCTGGAGTACTTCAACACATACAAGGACAGGTGGACGGTAAGTTCTTAACATTTTATTCATGTCATTAGGATCTGTTATGCTAATGAGGCTGTTATCGATGGCCATTATAAAAACTCAATATCAGACATGAATATAAAAATAAAGATAATACCTGCAATATGTTGAATTTGCAATGACTAAGACATTAATTGTAGCCGTGTCTACAGTGATGATCGTGACATGTCAAGACTACAACTATGTAAACATATCCAGTCTTGTACAATCCCACCAGTTTCAAATGATGTCATTTATGGTAAAATATGACACAGAGCCTCAACATCAACTAACATCCATTACTTCATAGCATTTTAGCCCCACCCGCTCTTCGTAGGTTTGGTGCAATACTTCAGTGCTTCTGGGCATGATCTTCGTGCCTCAACAGCTGAAGCAGCAGATTTAGCTTCAGCGCAGATTGTTCTCAGTTATCATATTTGGATGAAAACATACAAAGAAGGAGAACACCAGTTTTCCCAGCACAGTATTTCTTTTTGGGAATTAAACCGTTTCTCCATTGATGGTGAAAAATGTCCAAATGTCAGCTTCACCGTGTAATAACAGGGTTGTGATTGTGGATTGACAGGTGCTTAGGACAAACAGGAGGACCTACAGCGCCCAGTTTGATCTCATGAAAGATGTCAGAGTGCGACTGTACACCTTGCTGGGTGAACCCTGCACCAACAACACCATGATCAAGAGCACAAGCTACACTGAACTGATTCAGAAACCTCCAAGCACAGGTCAGTCCTCGAGGATGTATATGTTAGAAAACAAAACAAATCTAAATGGAAAATATATGATTGAGTGAACATTGGATACTTTCATTTTCCTACATCTAGGTGTTATGGGTACTGAAGTCCAGAATTTTACTTGTGTGTTTTATAACATGGAGAACATGGAGTGCAAGTGGAAAAGACGAGGAAAGTTACCGGCCAACTCAGAGCAGAATCTATATTTCTGGTATGTCTCATGTCCAAAAAACAACATTTTTAGCCACACAAGCAGAGGTCAGAGTGTCCAACCTATAAGTAATAAAATATATAAGAGCAAAACAAATATAACAAAAACATAAACATTAATGTAAAATGACAACCACCACCACTATCTACACAGAATCACAGAGCTTTTAAAATAATATGATGTTAGTATCATTCAGCCTCATGCCTGCAGGGGGTGTTTACACACACATGTGTGTCATCATCACTCGCACACTTGTTATGATTTTAACTGTGTTGTTTGTAAAAGAAATTGTAAGTATTTCTACTCAGAAGATTTGTAAAATAACCTCTGACGCTTGCAAAACTGAGGTTTGTGTTGAGCATGTGTTGCCTGGTCTGTGTCTTCCTCAGGCATAAAGAACTGGAACAGGCAGCAGAGTGCCCAAAATACATCGTATCGAGCGGGGTCAGGAGCGGCTGTGACTTCACAGGGAAATCTCTTCCTGAATTCACTGATATCAACTTCTGTGTGAATGGCTCCTCTCCTGAAGGACCTCTGAAAGCAGCATTTATCTCCCTGCAAATTCAAAACCATGGTACATACACACCTTGTTTAGTATTACAACATCAACTTCATGCTTGTGTCTTGACTTGCTTCCCTGTGTTATCTACTATCTGTTTTCCGCTCTCCATCATATCACAACCAGTCATCATGTTTTGTCTTCTAACATTTATGCAGTGAAGGTTGCAACTGCTGAGACGCTGCATCTGCAAACAGGTCCCGACCTGCAGCTGGAGCTCCACTGGGAGTGTCCTGCTGGGAGGGTTCCTGGACACTGCCTGGAGTGGGAGGTGGATCACAGTGAAGAAGGACCTGATGGAAAGATATCATCGGTATTGATTATGTAATATGTGCTTTTCAACTAATGTGTGTGAACAGAGACTTGATATACCAGTACCAGCTTAGAGCCTCCCCCCTTCTGTGCAGCATCTCGTGGTCTCAGCTGCATTAGTTTGGTGTGAATGGGTTTAAAACGATGCAAGAGTGGACTACCTGCAGAAAACTGTGCTGTGGGATAGCCTCAGGTGGCTGTGTCATTCATGTAATCATTCAGGGAAGGGTTATATAATAAGATATGCAGCTGCAAAAGCATCTTCTTTAAACTTAAATGTTTAAAAGAATGTTCCCATGATTTCTGTTTCGAAATTATGTTTATTACATAAATATATTCACTTGAGTGCAATTAATAGACACACTTAGAGTATAAGACTCAAAGCACTGCTGACAATTTGAATGTTTGACTATAACATCTTCTCATTCACATGAATCAGACAGTGATTTGACTCTCTATGAGCAATAAACAGCAGGATCTAAAATATCGTAGTGAATAGAGCATGGGTGCCAAACTGGTACCATCTCTCCAGCAGCTGATCTCACTGATGAGCTTCTTCCCTCAAACTGAAGGAGGTGTTCATGATCAAAATCACCTGCTTTAGTGACCAGCTGGAAAATAAACCTGCAGTGTCTCAGCCCTCCATGACACCAGTTTGACACCTCTGGATTAAAGTGATCAGCAGAAAACAGTGATGAAATTTCTACTCCTTCCTCTTTAAGTCTGTGTAAAGATCAGATGAGTGACAAAAGTTCAATATTCAGTGGCATTTTATTTCTAATTCAGCCTCCACTGACTCCTGTTAGGAACAGCAATACAGATGCTGATAGAAACTGAGTTGAGGAGAGTGGTGGGTCACCTGTGTCATAAAACCAAAACAATGAGCTGAAAGAAACTGCTTTGTAGACCTGCACAGTGTAGTATACTTCTGTCTGTCACATAACAAAGAGTTACTCTCTTCTACCTCTGAGAAGGATGTGAATGAATGGAGCTGTAATGAGGCGCTGTGTGTGTTAACTCCTCCTTTTTATTTCTTATTGACAGAATCAGATTCTCACCAGAGAGACAAGCCTGACTCTGACCTCCGTCCACAGCACTGAGAGAGACTGCTTCAGGGTTCGCTCCAAACTACATAAGTACTGTGCAAACAAAGGCTATTGGAGTGACTGGAGTCATCCAGTGTGCCACCCAGGTAATCATCTTTCACTTTACTACTTTGTGATGCTCGTCATTTTTAAGCTTTCGGGAAAACTTCCGGTTTTCTAAACCCTCAGTTGATCGCTGTAACTCTCCCACTAGTCACTGTCCTCATCTGGACGTCCCCATCAGGTTTTTATTATGTGTCACAGATAGAAACTGGGAGAAAAAAATCAAATAGTGGGTTTAAAATGTCTTGTATTTAAACACAATCTGTTTGACAATGTGTCCTCAGTGGGTTAAAAGATTCACAACTAAACTGTAAAGCATCTGTTTTGTTTGAAGTCAAATCCCATGCGTCACAATAACTTTGTGGATTCCCACCTGGAAGACCCCAACACCATCATCAAATAGTAAGTTTTACTTGTATTATTTATAACATGAATATAAATTCAAAGTAGTATTGCAGAACATCAGTTGCATACGTATCACATTGTAATATTTTGAGTAGATTATGGTAATCCTTTCTATTCTCATGTAAAGTTTATTTTGTTTGATGACGTCGTCAAAGTTGTGGATACTGAGATCTCATTCTCTCAGTGTGTACTGCATTGCAATAATGAGTCTATGCCACTTTGGCCTGGTGTGTCAGGTTAACAGGATTTTTACCTTTCACAGCTACAGATGCTGCCTTGCTCAGGACGTCTGAAAGAAAATGCTGAAGAACCATCTTCTGTGTAGTGTTGACGGGACCTGAAAAGAAACTGTATGAAGTGATGTAACTGTGAGTGTCTCAGAAGTTGTGGAGTCCCCACGAAGCCTCTTAATTTCAAAGAAGAGACCTCCAGGATCTGCAGTAAATCCAAGTTTGAGTTTAGGCTGAATGATGCATTACATCTGTTGAATGTTTTTATAGTGTACAGTAAATTTTAGTGTCTTATAATAACCCCCCTGAGAGAGATAAAACCATCCCTGAAGGTATGGGGGAGTTTTGGAAAATGAAGATTACGAATGTGTTTGAACACAGCCAGAACTTACTGAGGTTATTTAAAGTAGTGCAGGGACTGAGGCACAGGAGAAATCCTGCCTTTGTTTCACCACTGGTGACTCATACTGTTTAATATGTCTCCACATGATCCTTGTGTTTACACCCTGTGGGCAAAGAGTAAAGTTGGCCACAGGGACTGAAGTGCACAAAAACAACAACTCTAGTGTGAAGGTGCTGAGGTGACATGATATCTTTTTCTGACTATGTAGCATGATATATAATGAAGCTGTGGGCACTGTGCTTTATGACAGTGAAAGCATCTGTGCACAGTGTGGAAGGACGGCAGAGCCCCTGCAGGGTATATTTACAGCCTGGAAGGTAAATAGTCATCGGCCAAAGAAGACCTGGATCATCCACGTTATGTGTTCCCACGGGCCTCACACTAATCCTCACACTAATCCTCAGTCCATCAAAACAAAAAAAACACTACTGTCTGAGTAGTGGTGTTGATATGTAAGGATTACTACCTGCCAAATGTCTTGCCAGTTCATTCAGACACATTTCTGATTTATCACAACTGAGGATCTGGACCTGTATCTGTAGCATCATGTTGATGAATGAAGTGCATTGTATTTCTGTTTCGAAGCATCACTAAATAAACATTTTATCCAAACTCTGGTGTGTAACTTCATCGTGAACAACAGGGATTAATACAATACTCTCTGCTGCTGATAAATAATATCTTATTTTTTAACTGAGCACAGCAAGGTTTGTTTTTATGGTGGCAACATCATCTGGCGTTTTATAGACTGCAAACCAGGAATCCTCCAAGATACCAAACCTTTTAAATGTTTCTAGATTTCAAAAGATAAAATGTCAGCATTTGGCAAACACACAGGGTTTTTGTTCCTGCTTTAGGAAAATCTAACAAATGAAGCAGAGCATTATGCATACTTAAGAATTAGACTAACAGCAAATCTCACAGATCTAAAAACTATGATTTAACTTTTTTCCTTTGTTCTTGATAGCTATACCTAATTACACCTAATGCTATACTTAATGCTTTTGCCATTAATATTAGACCAAAGTGACCTATTCATAACATTCAGGACCACTACAGCTCTTATAAAATGATGCTGGATAAATTAACTTTATGTCAAAGTTTAGCCCACAATCCCAGAACTGTATAATGTGTGTTTTGTTCTCAGCTCTGTTATAAAAAAGGATCTTGAGCTCAACCTGATGATGCATTAATTTAATGACGCCTAAAGTAAACATAATGCTATTAAATGAATCATCCTGCAAAGCGGATGTGGAGTCGGTCTACGTGTTTGAACTCTGTCGACTCATGTGAAATACACTAATTTGTATTTTTACTGTTGTGGAACAGTCTGCAAATATTTGGACAGTGACACATTTCCTATTGTGTCCAGCTCACTTGCAACAATGACTAAGAGGTTGTCATTGTAACTTTCAGCTGAGTGTCCACTTTGTGACAGATTATCAATATCATAAAATGTCCACATTCTGATCCTATACATGATTTGGACAATTTATTCAAGCTGGTTTATCGTTAACTATGTTAGTTGTATTTAAATTCTCTTTGTAAAGTTTATTAACCTTTTACCTTCCAGCGGAGCGTCGGCAATACGTCTGCACATGCGTGTTTAACTGATTACTGTAATTATGTCACAGTTTGCGCAATCAGAAAAATTCCAACGGTTCCTGAGAGCTGAGGTGTTGTAGTTTACAGTGAATATGGTGTCATTGCGGTAATTTTACTAGCCCCTATCCCAGAACCCGGAAAAGTAGCCGATTTACTGTACTACATGTTGTAAGAGTGGAACAACAGTGACGATGAAGCAAGAATAGCAGAAAAACACAAAAACTGATTTTTGAACAAAAACACTGCAATTACACTTGATGGTTAAAAACTGCATGTTACATTTGAATTTGAAGTCAAAATAAGTCTAAAAAGTCCAAGTGGAAATTTGGTAAAGGGTTAATAGATGCTTTACTATGAAGTAATAAAACAATTGTACATTTGACCTGTGTTTTTGTTTTAGAAAAGAAAGAAGTCGCACCTGAACCAGAATGTCACATGGTGCCTGTCTACATGTATGTGTCTGTTGCCATCACTGCAGTGCTGGTGCTGTCTCTGTGTGTGGGGGCAGCGCTGCAAGTGTGAGTATGTACAAACACACATACACACACACACACACACGTAGATGTCCAGTGAAATAAGAAGGTATAAGCTCAGTCTGAACTGTCCTTCTGTTGTAGGAAGAAGTTGAGGCTGGAGAAGAGGCAGGACTCCCTGCTCACCACCCTGTTTGCCAGAAACTCAGGTCTTACAGCCACAGAGGCCTAAAAAGGCAAGAGAGCCTCCATCGCTTTCAGAGCACCTCTGATGAATGTTTTATCGTTGCACTCCTCCTCGCTTACTCACTGAAACTCTTCAAGACATACCATTAGAGAGCTGTAACTACCACTGACACATTACTGACTATTAGACTGAAGGTTACTGTGAGGTATTTACAAATTATACATTATTTTAGTCCAACATACTGCACTGCACTGTAATTTTCCTTTTGTATTTACATTTCTATTCAAATGCTTGACTTTACATGAACTAATTCGACCAGGTCATGTTAACTGGAAACAAGACATGAAATGTTACAGAGAAAAGTATCAGGACTTTTTGTTGGTTGTTTACTTTTTATTACAACACTTGAGATTACTTGCAGATTTTGCCAGATTTCTTGCCAGTTGGTTCAGCAAACACACACTGATTTTACAATTTGTCAGAATAACTTCTTTTCTGTTTGATCTGTTTATTTTTTTTGGTTAATGGTTTACTTAGTACCAGAAATCTTGCCAATCATCTCAGACAATAAAGACTTTATTATGTCTAAATACAGGGTTGAGACATGTTGAATAGTTTTGTACTGTTGTAATGTTTTTATTGCACACTTCAAGCCAGTCAAGTATTTTAAAGAATTTATAAAGCAACTGAATAATTAAGACAAGAGTTGTTTTTATGAGCAAGTTCTTGCCAGTTTACGCGTTTTTTTTTTTTTTTAAATTGTTTGTTTTTTTGTTTGAATTCTAACCTCAATAAAACCGCTAAACAAAGTTGACATGCCAAAATTCCTCAGTTACATCCAAGATTGGACCAAATGTACTTCACTCTCCCTTTGACTTTGCACATTTTATTCTATTAAATGTCATTATTGTTCAACAAGCTCTGTGCCACAATAAGGTTTTTCTTATTGCTGCCTGTTACTAATAATTTTAGAACTGATGATTTTATAAATGCATGTTTTTATAATTAAATGCAGCTTTTGTGTTCATGCATCCTGCAGGCCAATTTTAAGACTCTCCCTATATGTGTTTGTGGGCTTTGTGAAACAAAGCAACATGTGATGTTTTATAATAATCACCTGTCACCTGCTTCCAATTTTGCTGTTGTACGACCTTTTAAAGAAAGATAATTTGAGAATTATTCTGTCTTATGGGATTGTAGAGTGAACACAGGTCCATGTGTTATGAATAAAAACACATTTTAATTCTGAATATGGATTTTCATATGTACTAATATGAAGGTTCTGAAAATGAGAAAATGATATATTTGTTGATTTATTACTAAAGACGTAATGAGATTTTTGTAGAATTATTTTGTAGGGATTTGTAAAACTCTGCCACCAAATATTAAATCTGCTTGTACTTGAACACAGACACAAGTAGAAAACACCACAATAGGGAGAATTAGGAGGAATATCTTTTTTCCAACCCACTGATGTTTTGTGCAACAACATTGTTCTTGTTGTGTTGTTACAAAGCAACAAGTCACATCTTGCAGCTCATATATATACTTTACACAGACATACTTTCTTTCTTTTCAATGTAACCCTAAATACAGATTATGATTTTAGTCATCAAACATCATTGTGATCTATAGTAGAAAGCTTTACGGTTAAATATTCTACTCCTGTCCCTATCTCAAATAAAGTGTATCACTGAAAGAACTATAAGTAGTATTTCAATTATTTACTGTCGTCAATGAAAGTTTCTACCACAGGAAACTGATGACTACACCTGACCATGATGAATTTCACACTGAGTTGAAAGCTGTGTCTCTAAATCAGTCAAAGAGGCAGATACAGCTGGTCCATGATGCTGCTGCTGGAGTCTTGGCTAACACCAGGAAACTGGACCACATCAGTGACTCTGACTGTGAGTCAAAGGATATATTTCAAAATCTTAGTTTACAAAGCACTGAAAGGTGTTGGACCAAAACACACTCGTGACTTGTTGGTTTCCTATGAGTCGTCCAGACCTCTGAGATCATCAGAGACAGGTTTACAGTGTGTTCCCAGAACCAGGACCAAACAAAGTGAAGCAGCTTTCAGTTGTTGTGCTCCTCACCTGTGCAACAATCTTCCAGGATACAAGAGGCCTGAAAACATGATGGTTTACTGTAGCTTTCAATTCTTCAATAATCATCTTAGCTATTAATTCATTCTTGTCTTTTAAATACACGGTTACTGGCACAAATCACATTCTAACTCTTATGATTTTAATGCTCTTGTCTTAATGTGTCTTCTGTAAAGCACTTTCTTTCTTTCTTTCTTTCTTTCTTAGAAAGAATAGATCATACTATATTTGTGTAATCAAGTCAGATTTGCATTTTGCATTTCAATTTTGATAAACAAGACCAGGATTATTTTAAAATACTGTTCATATGAAAGCAATCGACTATGACATCTTACTTGTAACCAAAGAGAAACAAACCAAAGACGCCCATAATGTTCCTTTTTTTATTACGTAACTATTTGGGGATTATATATATTTAAAGACTCTTTCTGTTTCTTTAGAAGTACAGAGGGTTTTGTTAATGCATTAGGATGCTAATTTATATTTATGTCATGTACAAATAGTAGAGGTATCAGGCAACACTTGATTTTTGTAAAAGCCCCTGTCGCCCTCCAGTGTCCATATAATGTATAGCATGCACCACGTTCATAAAGGAAATGAATGTTTTGAATATTTCAGTAAATAAGCGAATTTTGAACGAGTCCTCTCATTATTATTTCTTATTTCTGAGATACAATGCCCAGCATCACTGCATATCTATCAGTACATTTTATATGAAGCACTGAAGACCTTCAAAACATTGTTTCAGACGGCTGTGCTGTAATGAGGACAGCCATTCCTACATGGTACATTTAATATTAATTTCAGTGTTTTCTGTGAAAACTAATTTGTTCAGTGCTAAAACCCACAGTTCAGGGTGTTTGATGCTTGATTTGTGACCTCATTGATAATGTCACACGTGGAGTAGGTTGCCTTTGTGACTGTCGTCACTATTTCAGATATCAGAGTTTATGAATAGAAAGTGAATTTGGATCGAGTCCTATTCAGCCCTAGATGGACTCCCCACTCCCTCAGAGGTGAACGAGTTGACTCGCCGACAATCTCTAGAGTTTACCGCTCCAGAGATTAGATGTGAGTGGTCAGCGTGCAGCAACCAGACCTTGGGAAAGCTAAGCTCAACCTGTTTCAGCGCTGTCCCTCTGTCGCCGTGGAGAAGGACCCCATCTGGTCTTATTCCATGGTAACTGGTCCCAGTCCACCTTATCAGCTGTTAAAACATAGATGCTGTCATTGCAGTAACATGTGATGCTTAGTTGAGTGTTGTTCAGCACACATGATGCTTGCAGTTCAGATATTATGGTTTAAAGACAAACCTCAAATGTGAATTTTTAATGAGTCCTTAGCCCTGGATCCACAGCCGGTGTCAGTATCACTACATCACTATCAATACACTTCATCCTCAAACACTACAGTATGTTTCCCGTATAAGATGAAGCAACAGATCAACAGTGGTGATAATGTTGGTGAATAGAGGACACTTTGAACAGCACCCTCTGTTCATCTACATGTTTCTGTTTATTGTCCCTCCAACAGACAAATGAAATATCATCCTAGAGTGGATTGTCCTCTGAGTGACGGTGTAACACTGAATTGAACATATGATTGTGATTAAGTGGATTTGACCCTGTTTTTTGTAAACAGGCTCACTCAGTATCCATGTGTTGGTATTTCCCTGAGGAAGATCACACTTACATTAAAGCCAGATTTCATTCTTCTTAACACACAGATCAAACTGTTATTCAGTTGACACTTTGTACACACAGGTCACACTAAACAACCACAAGCACATGCATACATTAAAGTTATAATTATTATATTGCAGAGTACTTTCCTGTTGGGAAAGTAACCATCTGGCTCCAGGCCGGCCGCAGCTTTTACTGTCTGATCTGACATTCATTCACCCACAAGGTCAGAGCAGCAGCTGAGTGCTTCCCACAGTATGTTGCCATGGTTGTACAGTTTGTGAGCTCATGTCTATGGTTAGGTGTGACTCTCTTGGTGACTTAACTGGCTCAATAGTAATAACACAGTGTTTGTATATAATTTATCATAAATAATTAGATAATACATAAAAAATTACCACACTCCTGCAATGTTATTTTTCATTTTTGTGTCATAGTTGAATGAGAACTGAATGTAGCCTGACTATTGTATATCCCATCTAAATGCTACATAACACAGACCATGAACTAGAAGATAATTATGTTGTCCTTAAATTATTCTGAAGAGGTACATGAAAGTTACTTTACTGTGTTATTTACATCAGGTTTTCCCATCCACAGAGCTCAGTATAACAATTTGTGGGTTAAATGGGACCCAGGGGACTGCAGGGCAACAGAGGAGTGACAGTGGAGACGAAGGGAGCAACTTTTTTTGGGTTAATATGTAATTTTGGTGGAGCCAGTCTTGTTAGTGGACCAGTAGGAGGGTAATGTATAGCCCAGGTGTTACTTTCGGGTCCATTTATCTGCCTTACTCGTCTGCTGAGGACTTCCACTGCTGAGGATCGCAGGAGCGGGACAACTTCAGGTTTGGATTTATTTGAATTAATTTCCTCATATTGTCAGTACCTCTGTGCACAATCAGATTAATAAAATAGTATGTTCCTTCCTCAGATACCAAGGTGTCAGAGCCGGTGTTGGTCTGCCCCCCGGGTTCAGTAACTGGAATCTGTCCCTGCAGAATGAAAGTGTGCAGGGCCTAGCTGGTTACTGCACCGAGGGGGCAGGAGACTCTTCACACACCAGATTATCTTCAATGCAGACTTAATTCACATGAACTAATGTGACAAAATGTGTTGTCTGTTGTCATGGCTTTGTTTTGGTTTTGCTTTATTTGATGACACATAGTATGAGTTGTGCTAGATCTTCAGTAGGACTGGGAAAAACATGTCCAAAGTATTCAGAGATGAGAGCATGTAGCAGCAGCTGCAGAAATAGCTCAGCTGTGCAACCGTGCAAAATATAATAATGAAGCATTATTATAAATCATTACAACCACTTAGGATTGTACTTTCAAGAGAGTCTTGCTGGAGTCTGGTGGTGTTATTGTGGCTTTTTATGTCAAAACAATCTTAAAAGCAGCCACTCTCAAAAACAGACGCCAAGCTTCTCTTTCCAATCATAACAAACACTAAACTGAAAGATACAATATTGTTCAGGCTCTGTTACACCTCTTTATTTTCATCGAGCATAGAAAAAAATGCATCAAAACAATTTTGGATCGGCATTTTAATTGAAACATGGCACCTCCTAAATATCACTCTTCAACTGAGAGAAAGAAAAACAACTTCAACTTTCTCACAGCACCAGATATTACCACTAGGTGGGGGCAGATGATAGAGTTAATATGGTGGGTGTGGTTAAATATGGAAGTGCAGCAAGTAAACAGGTCAAATCACAGGGGGATTTAGCAACAGACACTGAGAATTACCAAGAAAAAACATGAACAATGCCTTTGGTGAGACACTGTTTTGGTGCATCCACCTCCCTACTCGGCAGAGGCTTGTAAAGCCAGGAGAGAAGTAACTGTGTGGGTGGACTCTGAGCTTCAAGACCCACTAGCATTCTGACTTTTGACCTTTAAAAACACACCAACTTTTTTCACATTTCAAATCCTTCTTTTGGCAAATACAAGCAATGAAAAAAAAAAAAACTCGCTCTGGGAAATAAATTTACATATTTAGATTTACTGTAATATTGTGGGTGTAGGTATATTTTAAATAATCTAAAACATTCTGGTACCATTAGTATTTTTGTTTTCACATCGTGAGTCAATCTTTCCCTTAATATTTAACTAAAGAAAACATGGTTGACATGTATGTGGGGCACTAAAGTAACACGATCCCCCTGTGTCCTGTGTAAGAAGCTGTGTGATGCGTGGCAGCCTGTCATACACCCGCCTCACCTTCAACCAGGAAGTCACATTTTAAAGATGCCAGCGAGCTATTATAAGGCAAGCACCCATCTCCCACCTCGCAAGCTCAAAAACACCACATTGTACAATTCACAGCAGCCGAGTATCAGGTCCACACGGTGCAATGCTTTGGGTCCTTGTCCCTTTGGAGTTGTTGATGTAAACACTGTTCACAGCTGGAGAGTTTTCACACTGCTGCAGCTGTGGAAAATGTTTGTCCCTGTTTTTGTAAGAGTCTTTAACCAGCTGCTGAAATTTGAACTCCGTGGGGTAAAAAGAAAAAAAAACAAAAAGTGTGTAAAGAGAGACTCCACCAGGCTGCTCAAGTGTGGTAACGCCTTGTGTTTTTCACAGAAACACCCAGGGAAATAATACAGAGCTTTTCAAACTTGCCTTTCATAAGCACACTTAGAGAGAGTGTGTATATCAACTGTAAAAGACATCCAGTGACTTACAGTGTGTACAGATTTTTGCTCGTTTCTTTGTTGCACAGCTGTACTGTTGAATAAAAACAATCTGAAATGTAAGTCTTCAGGATCCATTACTGCTAAATAACACGACACGTTAGTACAAATCTCCCAAATGACAACTGTAAAATTTAACTGGCAAAGATGTCTTGTGGTCAGCAGTAAAATGTTTTATGCATCTCACGTTTCAACCAAAGCGTCGTATTTTCACATACCAACGAGCTGCACTCTAACAACCTGGTGGTACCTCTTTAAATAGACAGGGATGGTTTCCTCTGAGGAATGTGTGCTCTGGATAATGAAAGTGGTTTGCGTTTCTCTCTTATTGCCGTTCAGTCTAAAACGGGGGCGCCCCTGATGGGTCCCCTCTTAAAACTCTGTCAAAGGTCAGTTTGTAAACCGCAGGTGTCAGGATGCCACGTCCTAGTATTGAAAACAACAATTTACACTCCTAATGCTCCCAAAGCTACACTTATTTATTCTGAATTCTCCTTCATGTAAGAAATACTTTATACACATTTACATTTTTCATTTGAGACAAACTGGTGTGGTTTTTCAACTATAAACACTCGGTAGCATGTATCAAAGCTGACTAATTTACACTTACTAGATATGTTTCAGCTAAGACAGGGGGAACAGTTCAGGGGTTCAATATTTATAAAGTGGAAAATGATGCCATAAATACATTAACAACAAGCTTATCCTCATGAAAAGCTACAAAAACAATATAAAAAAACAGGGGAAATGTGGAGAGAAGTCAGTCCTGTTAAATATTCAGCCACTGTACATTCAGGTCTGAGCTGAGGATCTACTGCCCTGTTTCTCTCTAACAATAGAGATCCAGGTCAACGTGCAGTGGAAACGTCCAGCATGGGCAGCTCCAGCCTGTCCAGAAAACTCTCTGTACATTAGCACTGCCACCTCGCCCTCGACACCGGCCTGACAGCGGGTGGTGGTGGTGGTGGTGGTGAGGGGTGGGGGTGAGGGGGGCACTCTATTCATACAGCCCTGGCCTAAATCAGGCCTTCACAACCTGTCTAAAAATAACAGAGAGAGCAAGAGAAACTGAAGGAGAGGGTCTGTGCTCACACCGGGCCGTGTGCAGAGCGAGGAAGAGTCTCTGTGTGTTTATGTGTGTGTGTTTCCAGCAGCGGTGGCCGACACAGGTCTCAGTACATGGCATCCTCGTATATGTCCGTCCGCAGGCAGAACAGGATCCCTCCGCCCAGCATGAAGATGGTGGCTCCCCAGCCGAGCCCGTAGCCCCAGTTGAACTCGTGATAGGTCTGCAGAATGGTTCCATCGATGAACTTGATCGGGTACAGGACCAGAGCGCAGGCCTGCAGAACCACTAGAACCAGAGAGCCAATCAGGAGACGTTACTTCTTTGAAATTTAACACCGTTGTCACAGCTCATTGTTTTCATTTTCATTTTTTGACTTGTTGATGTGTTGCCTTTACTTGTCTTACAATGAAATATATTTGAAGTTGAAACTGATGTTGAGACACCAGGACATCATCTTCAGAACTAGGGTTCTGACTCAATTATTATTTTTTTGTTTCATTACACCCACACCAAATTAAACAAAATCACTGTTTTTTCATGCTCTTTATCATTATTATTATTGTTTTCTTTTATTATATTAGTATCATAATATTGTTTTTATGTTCTTCGTTGCACCATTCACAAAAAGCTAATTCCTAGTTTGTGTACTTCCACTTACATGGCAATAAAGACGATTCTGATTGTGATATGCTATATACATATATGCTATATATGAATGCTATATATAACTAGTTTTAAAATTGATCAATAGTTAAAGTAAGCCACCATAAATACACCAACACTGTACCTACAGTAGTATTAATTAATAATCACACACACAATAATACTGAACCAAACATATTTGTATTACTTACAGTTTTTATATGTTTATATGTATATGTTTTTATATTTTTTATATGTAAATAATAAAGTTTATTAGAAAAATACGACTACTACAACTGATGCCACCATATTAAAATATAATGCCATGCACCATTGAACCTATAATTAAAAACAGCACAGGTTCAATTACCAAGCATTTTACAGCATTAATTTTCTCTGTATGTAATGTAATACACTGATTTTACTTCCATCCTGCCCTTTGTTTGTTTGTTTGTTTGTTTGTATTTATTCTTTTCCTTTCACCTACATTGTTCGTTTTGCCTGACTTTTAAATTGAATTCTTCTTTTCCAGATGAATCCTGTATTTAATGTTTTCTTTTTGTCGTATTATGACTTTTCTCCCCTTTCCACCATAACCATTATGTTTTTACTTTCACCACCAGCTAAAGGCAGGAAGTGGACTGTGGCTGGTTATGAAAGGAGGCAGAGGAGGAAGGTGTTTTTCAGTGTCTGGAGTCACTGAAGGTAACTGAGGACTGGTTACATAAAGTGATTATCCTTCTCAACTGAGGGTCTCTGCTGCTGCCTCAGATGATCCCATCACAATGAGCCACTACAGATTTACCACATGAATAAGTGAGTGTCTTCAGGGGCCTGCAGAGGAAAACAGGTAAATGTCAAAGAGGTTTTAAATGTAATTCTGATCCTCTCCTGGTGCAGGGTTCCTGCTCTTCTCAAAACTTTTCTCAGGACATTTCCAGGTCATCTTCTGTGATGTAAGGCTGGTGTGGCGAAGGGGAATCATGAGCTACACTAATGTATAGTAATGTCATAGTATAGTATGTCATATATTTAAATCAGTTTCCAGGATATCGCTGCATTTTTTTAAAGGATATTTGACTTGTTTCTTTAAATTTCCAGGAGTTGTTGAGGATTAGAAAATTCAGGTTATCTTGGACCAAACACAAGATTAATAATATCCTTCAGTGTTCATGTATTTCTACTTTTCATCTCACAACTCCATTAAAAGACTAAAATACTTTTCTCAGGAAAGCAATCTTTGTGACACACGTCCCTGTGGGTTTCTAGCTCAGTGGAAAGCGGCTGCTTTTTGAAGTGGGCTGTCTTTTGATGCAGGACAGTGATTAAGTTTAACAGCACGATTTGGCACCTCAAAGTGAAAAAAAAAAACAAAAAACGTGTGCATCTCCTTTTGTTTTGAGACGAGTGGAACAAAGTAGAAAACAATTCTTCAAATCTCCACAACACACAAGGATAATGGATTTAATGATTACAATAATGTGAACCATTTTTCCTTCACATCATTCAGAATCATGACCTCCTGGTATTTATGATCAAAGGCGTACTGTGGGTGTACTCCCACACCAGCCACTTCTTTTCATGCAGGCTAGGTGACTCTTGAGGAAAGGATTTTGTGTAACTTTGGCTCCACCTTTCCTTCCTTACAGGACGGAGCGGTGGGTGTGCAGGAGGAATGACAGTATATAGCCTGAGACTGTGGCGGTGTTGATGGAGCCCAGACTGAGCTCGCAGCCCACTGAGGTCATATTTCTGGACAGAAAATAAATACCACACAGTCACGGTCCTGCCAAGGGGCATTTCACAGTCCACCCCTTCTGCTGCTGCTGCTGCTGCTGCTGAGGACACTGTGTCTGTATGGAGACCTTATTCTTGCAGGGCTCTTAAAGCAATTACACACAGGAAAGGATAACACAGCATTCCCACGCTTTTCAGTAAATGGCTAACAGTCAAAGCCACAGCCATTAAGTCAAACACAGCGGCCCTTTGTGACTGCTTTTAGAGACAGAACAAGACACAAATCTCTTACAATTCTCCTCAAATGTCCTTCAGTGCAAGGCTGTTCATTTACAGCAATATATACTTTTTGTACTGACAGCAGAAACCATAGGATCTTATGTGGATTTCGAAATAAGCGTAACAATGTCTTTCCACGCACCATGGCTTTAAAACAATGGACAAACCACAGGGAATGTGTGGCTGAGGGGGACAGCACGACTTAACAGGCAAATGTTAAAGAAACAGTTTGACATTTGGTCTCGCTGTCCAGCTCAGAGTTTCAGTTTTATGCCACTCCTGTATGAAGCTAATCCAACTCACAGCTCATCTAAAGTTCCCAAATAAACACATCTTGTTTGTTTAATCTGGACGTAAAGACTTCCAAGAAATCTTTTATGTCTTTATGCTAAGTTGCAATGTGTGGAAGTTTTGTCTTCAGGCTTTTCTGCTTCTTATATAATCCAATTTTATTTTGGAAATTGGCAAACACGGAGCTGAGCATGAGCTAAGTAGCAGTGAGCGGTTACTGTTCCATCACTGTAGTGCAAGCAAAGCAAGCACAAGCCATGAGTCAGAAACTACAGAGCGTGTATAGTAAACGGAACAATGTGTCTTGATCTCTCATTTTAATTACATGTTTTATACATAGATCCGCCCTCATCAGTGTCAAACTGTGGTTTCACCCTGAGGACCTTCGCATACAGCATGCAGTAGCAGCAAGTCCAACTATGAGGCAGTGCTGGGCGAGGAGTCTGTGGTGGCTTTTTTTTTTTTTTTTCCTCCTCAGTGACCTCACTTTGTTGGGAAGTCTGCAAATTCTGCGGCTGCTTTTTCTTGGCCCGCGAGCCGGCAGCTCTCCAGACTCCACACCACAGAAAAAAATGAGCTCAACTTGCAAAGCCTCATTCAGCTCTCCTTTTGCATGCCTCCATTTAATGTGAGCACTGGAACAAAAAAAAAAAATCCTATATGGAAACAGTTGTGGTTGTGGTGAATGCATATGTGGCGTTTTTCTGTTTCCAAATGTGGATAACATGATGTGCTGGAACACTGGCTAAATACTCACACAGGGTAGAAAAGTGTTGTATAAGATGTGTGTGGTTGTGGGGGGTGGGGGGTGGCGTACCTGCAGTGAAGAGGAAGACTGCCACGGTGCGGTAGTGTTGTCTCTGCGTCCCCCGGCAGAGGG
>OOFC01050229.1:2469-13573 GCA_900323345.1 Pseudochromis fuscus | reverse complement strand
CACATACCAGAAACAACAAACAGTGCTGTGTGTTATCTTCGCAGTTATGGTGTCATAAAAACTGCGTGCATTACTGTGTGTGGCAGCGAGTGGCAGAGAGGTGTAGGTGTTGGCTCAGAGGTTTGCCATGTGAACACACACACACACACACACACACAGTAGAACGAAACACAGAGAAATGGTTTAATATATTACAGTTCAGCTGTAAGGTCAGTGAGGAGGCATCTGTCTTCCTCACTTCTCTCTCTCTCTCTCTCTCTCTCTGTCGTCTGTCGAGCTGCCATAACATCAAAAAATCAATTTCATCCTTGAAGGAGACATCTGCTAATTATCTGTTAGGAGGTCGCAGGAAGAAGACAGGCAGGTTACAGTAATCCAGTAAAAAACTTCTCCTCTAATGCACCAGTGCACACATGTCCTGTATCCCTTGTTTCTGTTTGAAACTGTGACAGTAACTGTGTTGACTCTACCTGGTTACAGCCAGTGTGTGATCTCTCCCATGAGTTTTGGGGGTGGAGCTCGCTTTTTTCCACTTCTTGTGCTTAGACACTACAGATATGACAAAAATAAAGTATATTTAACTTTAGAAAATTTAGAAAATCTGTAGGATCCATGAAGATGAAAATATAAAACTAGCACATTGTCAGTTTAGAGATCCCCTAAAATTTCACAAATCATGTCGTCAGGGTGCTTGTGTCTCAGTGAAAGGAGCTCCTTTGAAAATTGTACTGTGGTTGCATCAAATTTAAATGTATCAGATGTATTGTCCATCACTTTATATATCTCTTGCTGAAATATCTTTTTTGTAAGCTTTTAAGATTCACTCTCTGTTTGTATCCCATATATTTCACTCACTCTTTCCTGGTGCAGGCAAGCAGAGTTTTTCTCTTTAGTTATTTCTAATGTGCATGATAAGATGAGACCTTTCATTAATGCTGATTAATTAAGCTCCTCCTTAACAAGTATGTGCTGTTGCAGCAGCTGAGATCTATTTTGTTTTAAGAAATAACAGCCGAAATGCATAGTTAAAATATTTTTTTGTGTATTTCCTGAGTTTGAGGAAAGCATCCAATCACCTAAAAACTCTAAATTATATATAATATTTAAGGTCAACAGTTCTTCTCCTTCTTTCCATACTTGAAAACTTTATTTTACATGACAGTCCACTGACCACATTTTCTTTTGAATACCAAACTTTACAATACTGATAAACAAAATCTGAATGTGCAAAATATTCTGTTCCTGTTAATTAAGGGCTTTAGGACTCTTAAAGATGCCTGCATTAGATAGTAAAGACAGGTTCATAGTGTATAAGTATGCAAATGTTGGATGTGCACAGTATTGACGTGATATTTGGCTTCTAGCCTTTGAATTTGTTTTCACTTATGAAGCAGCAGAAGACTGAGGAGTGATGATGTAACTTCAAACACGATGTCTAATGGTAATGGTGAGTGTTACACAGACAAATGTGCCTCCTCACTCAACTGATAAAGTGTGTGTGTGTGTGTGTGTGTGTGTGTGTGTGTGTATACCTGTATGACAGATTCAGGTTAAAAATGTTTTAAAATGTTGTTGTTCAGGGCCACTTGGGGAAACCTGGAAAGGAAGGAAAAGCAGGTCTGAAAGGAGCGAAGGTAAGATTGAAAAACAGCTCTTTGAATAATAACTTCTGAAAGCTCACAGTGTCTGATGGTCGACCTCTTTTGTATCACTCCAGGGAGCTCCTGGATTGGAGGGTCCCATTGGGAAAACAGGGCCCGTAGGTGCCCAGGGGCATCCTGGCAAGCCTGGTCCCCAGGGTCTGAGAGGGATCCCCGGCCCTGCAGTAAGTTAAATTGACAAAAGCCTGAAATAAAAGAGTGACGCAGATAAGAAGACAGAGGTGCAACCATTTCTGTTTACGTGTCTTCTCGTCAGGGTGAGCAGGGTTTAAATGGACCACCAGGCCAGACTGGACCACCAGGTCCCATGGTAAGATGAGTCATCACTTATCATTTGTAATTAGACATGTTGTAAAATGTGCTTGTTTGTTTTCCTGCTGAGACATCAATATACACATTGTGGATAAAAAACTAAAACCAGCGGCTAGTTAGCTTAGCTCCCCATACAGATACAGACAAAGCTAGACTGTTACCTTCAGACACGGCCTGGCTGGCTGTTTAAATGGTTTAGTCTTTATGCTAAGCTAAGCTAACTTGCTGCTGGGTATCATCGGACAGAAATGAGGTCAGTGTTTTATAAGAAAATGTTGCTGAAACATTCAACTTTCCCTTTTGGAGAAATGTAAGCGTTTAATGACAGTATGAGCACAGGTTTTCTTTGCTGTGGAGTATAACCCTGTAGCATCTCTCCTACACCCATACATACATGTTGACCTCATCCTAACCTCATCTCATCAGGGTCCACCAGGTTTACCGGGACTAAAGGGAGACCCTGGCAAGAAGGGAGACAAGGTACGTGCATACAGTACACACAAACATTCACAGTAACCATGACTGTGAATTTGTCTTTGACCTTAGTCATGATATCTGTGCAGGGCCATGGGGGTCTAATAGGTCTGATAGGACCACCTGGAGACATTGGAGAGAAGGGTGACAGAGGACTACCAGGAAACCAGGGACTGCTGGGTCCAAAAGGAGACGAGGTGCTGAAAACACTCTAACACTGACATAAACTTAGACATCCAACCAAAGAAAACAAACAGGTTTTATTTTTGTGGGGGTTTAGAGAATCACAAAAATATGGGTTCAATTATATGAATGTATAGAAACCCACAGTTACTAATTGATGCTGTGAAAATAAAGGCACACAGATATTTTAATGTAGTCAGTAGACTTAAAAACATGCGATGGATCCTTAATTAGAAACTTACAGCTGCCATATTTGATGTCACGGGAAACAAAACAAATATCATCTTCTTTAGGTTAATAAGTGGTCAAACAATTACACTGTACCAAAGACATTATGAGAGGCAACTAAAACATACCAACTAATCACATGGTCCAGATGCTTTGTGTGTGTGTATGGTGTGTGTATGTGGAGCAGTCATTTTTAATAATTTGATCACAACAGAAAACATGGAGTAAATGTGGCAGACGATATAAATTGACCATGATCCAACTTTGCCTCATCTCACAAACAGCTTCAGATACTCAACATAAAGCTACAATAATTGAGATACAACTACACGTACAAAGTGCAGTGGATAATGTTTGTGATAGCAAGGAGAAAGGGGATGATAGGAGACCTGGTAGATGTTTCCTCTGAGCAGGTTTATCCTGCAATAACAGTCTTGACAAGCACATTGGTAAAGAGTGAGACTTGGATCCTTAATTACATCGTCATCAGATCCCTTGAAAAGATCAAGTACAACAATAAATTTATCTTTCTACAAAATAAGTTTGTTGTTCTTGGTGAATCTTGGGTATAGATATAGACAAGGTAGAGAAGCACTGTAACATAGCACTGGTTTAAATATTATATTATTATATTATTTGTCTGCTTTCACTTAGTTTTCTGCTTGTATGTGAATTTGGTGTGTATATTGAATGTACGCTGCTGGATCACTAATTTTCCCCTTGGGGATTAACAAAGTGTCTCTTATTACTTTATCTCTTGTCCTATCATATTACGTCATATTTCATCTTGGGTCAGGAGGTGGGATGGATTAACATTTTGTTTTGGGTCTTTTTATTTGATTTATGTGCCACAAATTTGGCACAATGCCATGCTTAACATTCAGTGATGAATAGTACCAAAGACTTCCAGCAGTTCTTCTTCTTCTCTTCATCTGACAGTTTTGTTTCTTTGGTTTGTTATATCAGGGTCCAGTTGGACCATCAGGTCCCCCCGGTCCACCTGGCCCCACGGGTCTGTCTGTGAGTATACAGAAATTAGTACATGCAGTACAATTACATGCATGTGGTACATTGTTGATCTTGTGTCTATCATCCCCTCTTGTCTCTCACAGGGTGCTATTGGAGTAAAAGGCTCTAAGGGAAATCAGGTGACTGTTGCTCAGGATTGAATTATTTAGTGCCCTCACATTGGACTCTAGTAATGCTCCACTGCTGCCCAGAACCAATCATTTTGCTGCTTTTTTAGGGTCCGATTGGTCCCAGAGGAGACACTGGACCTGCAGGACCTCCAGGACCCCCAGTGAGTTCTGCTTACACAAATCTAATGCGCTCCACAACCCTCATTTCCTGACATGCATATGTGTGTGTCGTCACCTCAATCACCCCTTCTGACTTTTTTAACCTGTGTGTCTGCTTCAATCCACTCTCCTCCCCGTCTGTTTCTCCCCCCTCACCTGTTTCTCCTCTCCCCTTTCAGGGTCTGCCAGCAGCTGGGACGGCTCCTCTGCCAGAGCGAGGAAGGAGAAGGAGAACTAACACTGTGGTGGATGGTGCTGCACTTGAAAACGAGGAGGAGGAGGCGACAGATGGAGGAGAGGAGGAATGGATGCAAGGGGACCAGGCGGCGCAGGACGGTTGGATGAAGGAGAAGGAGGGCCAAGGCATGGAGGAAGTGTTTGCTTCTCTGTCCTCAATGAAAGTGGACGTGGAAGGTCTGAGGAACCCGAAAGGGACGTACCACAGCCCCGCCCGCACCTGCAAAGAGCTCTGGCTCCTCCATCCAGAGCTCCCCAACGGTACTTTATCAGTTTGTGTTTCAGGCCATCTGTTTATCACAGCTGTCTGCCTGCATGTCTGCGCCTGATTATCTCTCTCTGTCTCTTTTTGTAGCTCAGGTTGTGTTTGCTTCTCTTTCTATTATGTTCTGTATCTGTGTGATTTTAGTCTATTTGGTATTTTTGTTGCTGAAAATTGTAGTAGCCTGTTTTTTTTGTTGTTTTTTTTAACTCCTTTGTCTCTCTCCAGGTGAATACTGGATAGATCCTAACCAGGGCTGCCATAGAGATTCCTTCAAGGTGTTTTGTAACTTCACCGCACAGGGAGAGACGTGTCTGTATCCTGACAAGAAGTTTCAGTCGGTTAGTTTACACACACATTTTGAGATACTTTTTTTGAGATATTGTCAAAAGATGAATGACTTCAGCTTGATTAAATTATTATCTCTTTGTTGACTGTGCGAACTTGGAGCTGATTGTCTGCTTTGTTTGTCATCAGGTGAAGTTAGCAGCCTGGAAAGGGGAAAAGCCTGGCACCTGGTACAGTAAATTCAGGAAAGGAAAACAGGTATTGCGTGATAAATATGCTATCAGCAAATGTGTTTGCATAAAAACACTTTTTAAATCAGTGAGAGAGACATTTGATTGAATGCCAGTTACAAGCATTTATAAAAAAAGACACTTCATTTTATTAATGAGTTTTCAAAGCAGCATTCTCAGTAGTTGGCAGACACTAAGTTTCTTATAACGCTACTCAGTTTTTATGATTAATAATAAAAAACTATCTGAAGTTAGACTTTGGCAGCAATCACGTCCTATCAGTAATGAAGTCACCAAGCGCTGCTCCACTGAATAAAGTTTTCTAATTTATTAGCAAGCTTCAGCTAATTTTCTCGTGCGTATTTCCTGTCTAGCACGCTTTAATGATAAACAACAAAGAGTGCATTGATGGGGTAGAGGTGTGGAGCGAGCGTCTCCTCGTTAAAAACTGGCTGTGTTAAAAGGTTGGAAGCTTCAATAGATGTGTGTCCTTGCCTCACTGATGCAAAATGAACAGAATTTAAAAACACAAAACAAAAGAATGTTAAGTGCTTGTTAGGTAAGAAGCACAAATTACCACAATAACAGCTACTATTTATCATTGCAAGTCAAACAAAACAAAGGGCTGGCGGTTTCCACCAGCACAAGCAACATGTTATTCAAAAAGAGACTGAATGTGAAGATAATGAGCCGTTCTGCAGCCCACATCTGTTCCACTTCCTCGCATCGCTAATAAGAAGCAAACACAATGGTCTTTTTGGATCCAGGTGAGGAGTACACTGGAAATATATTGCCTCAGCAAAAGGTCTGCTGTGGCCTGGAGGGCTGTAGGTGCTGGTCCTTTCTGGGCTTTAAAACTTATGAAAGGCTTGAGAATTATGTCAGGGGTTGTAGACTTGAAAAAACTGTCAACAAGAAGAACAGAAGTTGAAAATTAACGTTAATCAACAATAATTTGGTGAACATTAAAACATCACAGCTACTGATAAAAACAAACTTCCATGGAGTCTTTATTGATTTACTTTTTTAGCACTGAACAGATAATGCTTCATCAGACCCTCCTGCTGTTCCTATTACAACTACTTCAGTTATTATTCTGCTGCATCCTTTGTAAATATGTTTGAACGTGTTGCCGTGTTTTAATCTTAGACAACCTAGCAGCATGGCTGTAGGGAAGGTGTGTTCAAGCCAATAATGTAATAACAGCCGATGACGTAATAAATTTGCCCTTTTTGAAATGTAATAGACTAATAACGTAATAACTGTCCAATAACATTAAAGTTCTGAACCGATAACGTAATAACTTTTGGCCAATAACATAATAATTTGTTACGTTATTGGCTGCTTATTACGTTATTGGCCTGGTAAAAGAAAAAAAACTTTGCAAATGTAATCACTGAGTAACCAACTGAATAACCAACCGTTATTCCGTTATCGGTTCAGGACTTTTATTACGTTTATTACGTTATCGGCTATTATTACATTATTGGCTTCAACAAGGTGTTTGTCAGTCTGGTCTGGTCTTATGTCCAGTCTAAAATATCAAAATAAATATTGGACAGTTGATTGTGAAAATTGACTTGTTGCAGAGAATAATTCCAGTTGGCTGGGTTTTTATGAGACAGTTATGTTCACCTTAATATGAATTATAACTTTGATGATCCCCACTATCAGGACAAAATAACAGGCGCCATCATAACTTGTGGTTTCTTTCTTACAGCCAGTGAGTTTACCAAAATTGTATCACCCTTGTTTACTTGTAATGCTGGTTGGATGGTGTCATTCATTTTGTACCAGTATATACCTTTCCCTTTGTTGTGCTTTCTAGGTGAAATTCAGAGGAAGTCAAAACATCACCTGTTTGGTGTAATAGATTTCTGCCTGAGATTTAGTCCTGCATGTGCACATAACTGCTCTTTATTCCAAGGAGGTAGTAGTTTTGGCTGCGTTGGTTTATTTGTTTGTTGGCAATGTTATGGAAATCTGCAGAACAGATCTTGACACATTTTTTGAAAAGTATCCAAAGAGGAAATGATTAAACTATAATAAATTTTGGGCAAGATCTGAGGATAGGCTCCTGCCAAAACCCCGGATAATCCCCATCTGTGTAATGGGTGAATGTTTTATCAATGTAGTGTCACCACAAGAGGGCAACACTGTTCAGTCTGTAGCATCAGAGGAAGTCGAAACATGAATTATACCTGGTTTTGCTCTTTGTTCTCCTGCAGTTTTCCTACTCCGGGTCAGATGGCGTTCCAGTCCACATTGTACAGTTGACCTTCCTGAAGCTGCTGAGCGCCACGGCCAAGCAGACTTTCACCTACCACTGCCTCAACTCTGCCGCCTGGCTGCACACCGCCACCTACAGCCACGAACACGCACTGCGCTTCAGAGGCAGCAATGGAGAGGAGCTGACGCATGAGAACACACATTACATTAGTGCACTGTACGACGGGTGTCAGGTGAGTAACACAGACGCACACACGAATGTGAAAACAGCCAAACTTTTTTTTTTAAATTTCTTTTATTGGTTGTGTGATTGTGTTTGTCTGCTGCAGACACGCTCAGGGCAGGAGAGGACGTTGTTGGAATTTGACGCTCCGCTGTCCCACACGCTCCCCATCATCGATGTGGCTGTGTCCGATTTTGGAAATGGGAACCAGAAGTTTGGTTTCCAAGTTGGCCCGATCTGCTACAATGGTTAACTCAGTGGGCAGCGTGGCGCGCCAACAACAGGAGTAATTTAATTGGAAAAAGAGCCATGGACACTTTTTACATGCAGGGAGAAAACTTCATCCAGAACCACATATTTATAAATCGATATACCTACAACAGTGTTGCTTTATCTTATCGTTCACTCTTTTAGACACATTCATTCATTCACTCAGTCTGTCCTTAACTCAGACGTTTATTTCATCCACTCCCACAGTGCACTCACATGCTGTGTTATCAAGAGAAGCACATACATGTATTGACTCTTAACAGTGACACACTTTTCTTTTTGAAGGAGTAAGTGGTGCTCTCACAGTTTCAGCTGTGTCTATTCATACATTCATTGATTTATGCACTCAATTTCCATCTATATGTAATCACACACCAACATGATCAATGACTCATCTTCTGAAAACACTACAATGCCATATTTCAGCAGCCTTCATCTACCATGTGTTTCTGTGTTGTCATCAAACCTCAATTTTTTTGTGTTGTTTTGTTGTGATGTTGTAATTTTGTTGTTGTTAATTATCTGTTATGTGATGTATATTGGAGTGTAATTCATCATGGTGCTATTATGTAGCTCTTTGCGGAGTACATTTTCTTTGTATAAGGGAACTGGGGCAGTGCATTTTTTTTATATTGTGAAGCCATGTTTTATATTTGTTCAACATAACAAACCAACTGCGGTACGTGATCGCCTCAAGGTCTTTCTATGCATATTTGTGTGGGGAAGTGACTGATTAACATATTTTAATAAAAGTACATAATGTACATTTAAGTTAATATGATGAATTTTTGTTTTGTTGAATACATTTTCCAAACATCAACTCCAGGAGAAGACAAACACTCCCTGCTGCTTTCCAACCTGGCACTATTTAGCTCTGTACTTTCATCATGCATGACTATTTTTAGGAGGTGGGTCATTCCAAAACTTTGGTCACACAAAAAATATCTCAACTTTTACAGGATGAATCGCCAGAAAATGTGGGACCGACTCTGGACATGAAACCTGCTCTTACTGATGGTATCTTGATATTTTCTCTCACGCTACATTGAGATGCTTTCTCTGGATGGGTTGTGGTGACATCTTGCACACATTATGGTCCAGAGGATGAATCCTGATGAATCCGGTAAACTCCTGGCTTTTCTTTAACCAGCAGGTTGAGGTTTTCACTGATAATATCACGACTTTTCCAACATTGGCTGAAAAAATGAAACATTCTCGTACAATAAATCCTATGACAGTGATGCACGACCATCTAGATCAGCGGTCCCCAACTTTTTTTGCACCACGGACTACTTTAATGTCGGCATTATTTTTTTTCGGTTTTATGTCGGCCTTCAAGGTGTGGCAGATAAATACCACGAAAACAATATAACACGACTGGCATAAAAAGTTGTCCTCTTACCCTTTGCAAAGAAGCTCTCCAAAGACGTTTGTATTTTATTCATTTTCGCTAGTTTGCGGGCGTATTTTTTTGGCTAACGTATGTGACGTTATACGTGATAGGTGATACGTTGTATCACGTGACCGAGACAAGAAATGGTAAATGGAGTTTATTTATATGCGCTTTCATGACCTTAGCTAGGTCCCAAAGCCCTTTACAAGGCAACTCATTCACCCATCCACACACACACTCACACACCAATGGCTACAGTGCTGCCATGCAAGGTGCTAGCCACCATTGGGAGCAACTTAGGGTTCAGTGTCTTGCCCAAGGACACTTCAACATGTGGACAGGAGGAGCCGGGGATCAAACCCACAATCTTATGATTCAAAGGCGACCCACTGTACCACCTGAGCCACAGCCGCCCAGAAGTTAAGAAGTATTGACGTGGCAAGAGGCAATGGCAAAAGTTATGTTGAAGAGAATCCGGTTGTTCCTTTCAAAATAAAATGTCTTTCAGACTCTAATAATCAATCAACTGAAGTAATTCATATTTCATTCTTTCTGTGTGGCCCAGTAACAACTGCCCCACGGACCGGTAGCGGTCCCCGGCCCGGTGGTTGGGGACAACTGATCTAGATGATACTAACTAATAACTGATTTATTAGTTATTAGTATTGCAGTACTGATTTATTCATTGGTTTTTGAGCTCAAGTCCATTAAACTAATGGACTTTCCATTTAGTGTTGGTAAATAGGTGAAAACATTGTGCTACCAATGTTTCAAAGTGCTTATGTTAAATACAGCTGCAAAACATCTGTATGTTAGTGTTGCCATTGTGAGCATGTAGCTCACATGTAGCATGGAGCCATGAGCTGGCTGTAGACTGGACTTGTGTAGATCTGAGTGTGGCCTGTTGTCCTAAACACATAACATAGATATGAGGTCCTTAGCTGGAGATCCTTGATGATTTGCTAATGTCAAATAAAATACATTTTTAAGAAGCACACTGAAAGTAGAGTGATGTATAAATGCATAAATTAAGCATCCCTATTCTGAAAGGTCAGAAAACGAGGTCGGGACCAATCCATTTACTGACGCGTAATTGATCAGTAAAATCTTAAATTGTATTTTTAAAGTGTGTGTTAGAATTTATGTTTCATTTAAAAGCAATCTGCATGTTGAACCACATCCAGAGTTCAGTTGTAAGTGCAGAGTATGGACGTTAAAAATGTCAGGACGGGTGGAGAAAGAGGCATGAATAACTTTCTTTAGGTCATCTGCACACAGAACTTGATTTTGAAAATACTCTAAACCAAAATTAATGGCCTTTAAGTTTGATGAGTGCTGAATTCAAGGTTTGGTCGGCATGAAGCCAGGTGTGTCCTTCATTTCACTATAGTTAAACTGTTGTCATTAGATCTGAGTGTGTGTTAAGTGGAGCCACTAGTATTTTGTATTCAGTGCAGCTTGAACATACAACATTCATATTTCTTGCTCCCTGCCTCAGTCTTCCTTCATTCACCCTCCACTGACCCTCATGTCTCTCCAGCCTTGTCTTGTGTCTGTCCTGACATCTGCAGTACACCTAACAGGAACATTTCCAGTGATGCTGAAAGTTTAATGAGAGGAAGCAGATGAACGCAGCAGCTCATCCAGCAGCGTTTAGCCGCTAATTTCAGTTCAGTTTTAATACATTAATACTGTATGAATATGAAATATATTGTTATTTATTTAATATTTCATTTCATTTTAGTTGAGTGTTGAAGATTGTTATCAGTGTCCTCAGAGAAAATGAAAGCTGCAGAAAAGGTAAACAGAGGATGGT
>OOFC01050227.1:17750-37835 GCA_900323345.1 Pseudochromis fuscus | reverse complement strand
CATTTTTTTTCTGCTGATGTCATTAAAGTCAACTCGAAATAGTGCTAAGTAGGCTTTAAAAAGAGAAATATTTAGGAGTGTGGTTAGTGTGATTGAATCTTTATTGTCAAATAAGTATTTATTTATTTATTATTTATGTGGATTTGCACTTTTTTGTTTGTATGGATGCTCCAAACGTAATTTCGTTGTTCTTTGTGACAATGATAATAAAGATTCTGATTCTGATTCTGATTGACAGGTCTGATCTCAACTGAGATCAGTGGGCTAGACCCGCCTTCAATCCTTCAATGCTAAACTCCTGAGTTCACGTCACATTAGCTTCATATAGATGAGTCTATGATACAGTCTTTGGTTTTTCCAAACTGTGTAACTATAGTGTCCCTGAATGATGCATAGATACCAAGGTACCTACCAGAATCCTGAGCCCCTTGTTCTCACTTCAGTTTGTTTTTAAATCTGGTCCCTGATAAAGTTTCTAATTAAAGATGTTTGTCAGTCATAGCTCCAACACTTTTTTTTTAGTTTCACCACTTTGTGAACTTGTTTCTTCTTCCTTTACTTCTAACTTCACGTTCAGCTTTTTATCCACTGAGCCTCTGTGTGTGTGTGTGTGTCAATCTCACAGCAGCTGATTGTTTCACTTAAAATCGAATAAGCAGCCGAGGTATGTTTGTAAAATGCCCCGTGACAGAGTGCTTAATGACTTGGAGCTATTCACGCGTACATGTCAGCTTTAGCATGAAGGCTAATTCATCAACTGTCACACTGGCACTTTCCATAAACCGGCCCCCTGCAGTTTGCTATTATAATGCTAATGGTGGAGTTAGAGACTGGATTGCTGATTTATTTTGGTCAGCTAAAGCAATCTTAAGTCATAGCAAACAGAGACGCTGCCTCGCTTTAGCAGCTAAACACCAGTCCACCGGATAAATGAAGCAGATCCGAGATGCTTCTCATTTAAATGACAAGAACGAGGATGTTCCCTGCGGCACAAGCAGTTTGAGCGTCTCTCACTGAAGCAGGATAACTGACAAAAGGCAGTCAGTCTATTTAGTTGACGACACAATTAGTGTGAAAGACTCAGCAACAGAAATCTGCACTGTATGTGTTCTACTCTATAGGAGGTATAAATATTAGTGAGTATTTATATCCTGATCTTTGTGAGGGGAAGTGTTAGATCTTCAAAGTAAGAGCCTGTCAAAAAAAGCAAACAACCTTTCAAAATCCATACGCCCACTTGGCAACTGGCCCTTTAAAAATAAAACTTAAGTGAAGACTGTCTATACAGGTTGAGGAGGAGTTGAGTTTTAGTACTGCCTGTACAAAAAACAACAACAAATAAATATATGTAATGATGAAACCACAACCTGTGATGTCACACGTCACAGTTGACAGAATAAAAATATATATAATGTGATTTGTTTTATCTAATTTCACTGCAATGATCATTATGCCTGATGTGATGATGTCATTTACGATGCTGTTCCTGGGGCCATACATTTTGGCAGCATAGACTGGATGATGCCAGTAAGGGTCCTTACAAGTGCACAAGACCACACACCGGAAATGTCAACGTAATGAAGCGCAGTCTGATGATGTCTAAATGGAGAGCAGAAGCACACAAATGAGATTATGGAAGCTGTGGGGGTGATGTCACATTTAAAGGGCCGGCGAAGGTAATTAGGAAGTCATCACTGGTACTGAAGAGCCCCCAATACACATTTGATGCTATTCAAATATAAAATTAAATTTTAAAAAATCGGATATAGTAACTTAACGAGATTTATTACTCAAATTAACCATGATTTAATTGGGATTTAAGAATAATGATAATAACAGTACATTTTTATCTACATTTCAACCTCTCAGTATTTCTGAAATGTTGATGTCAGTGTTCTTTTCTACAGAATATAGAATTTGTACAGAGAAAATACACACACACACACACGCACACACACGCACACACACACAGTATTATGTAATAAATCACAGGAGTTGTCTAACTTATAAAAACTTTTTGCAGTTGGTAACAAAATGTCCTGCTAAGTCTGCAGTCTGGTACATGTTCTTCCTGTAAAATATTCAACTTTTCAATCTGTGATGGTGAAGGAAATGTGGGGACCTCAGCACACAATCTGTTTACATGTTGTTCAAAATAAACGAGAACAAAGTGAGTCTCAGTGTCCACTTCTCACTTCCTCTCTGTGTGGCCAGACATGTTTTTAATTTTGCCTCCATGTGTCCGCGGTCAGACTGCGGTCACTCTTTGACCCTGTACACAGTCTGTCTCTGTCTGTCTCTGATGGAGGGGGAGACCTTTTACACCGGATCGTGTAATGAATCACACCGGAACACAATCAGCCTAAAACACAGAACATAAATCTCCCTCAGGTTTTCTCGGTGAGGTGGTGCAACACCGAGGGGTTTCTCCACTTTGTAATAAGTGTCTACGCAGCCTCCAGGCCTGTACAGCTCCTCCTGTGCATCAACCAGACTCCCAGGGGTTTGAAGAAGGAGACAATGTAGCTTCCGCAGCTCTCTGCTTTTGCATTTTATTTCACTTTGTGACAGTGTGCATTACTATTGCTATCTGTCTTACTTGTCCAATCCTGAGAAGACCATTTAAGAAGAAAGACTGGTTCCAAGGAGCCTCAATGAGTGTTGTTGCTCACGTGAATTAGAGCCCACTTATGGGAATGATCTCATGATTGAGCTGAAGGAGAGGGAGAAAAGTGAACGAGGGAACAGAGGCTAGTTATCCACTTGCTGATGTGGGACGTCGTGTAGAGAGGAGAGCGTAGTAGAGACTAATCTTTCACCCTAGTACAGCGCTACCAGCTGTCTCCCAAGCCCCAGGAATGAAGACAGATAATAGTGAACGGCTATGATCAGTGGGAGCGGGAATTCATTTGCTAGTGTAAGTGTGTGTGTGTGTGTGTGTGTGTGTGTACCTATATTACTCATGTTGTGGGGACATAAATCAGTATACATGGTGGGGACCCGCCTTCCTTTTGAAAATGAAATGTAAGTCAATATAATGTCCTCTGAAGTGATGGAAATCCAATTGTGTGTGTGTGTGTGTGTGTGTGTGCCCCAGCTGTAGTGCAGTGATAGAGAGGAGCGAGCCACGCTGTTTTCACAGGCCATTTCACCGAGCCCTGTGTGTGCACATTCAAAGCCTACAGAGACAGTGACTATTCATACAGCTTAAGATGCTCAAGGTAATAGATGAAGCAAACCTAATGACTGTGCAGTTAAAAATGTAGCACGACTGCTGGTAAAACCACATTACAACACACATTATAACCCTTAATTAAAGTAGGCAAAAGGGTTGGTTTTTTTTCTCCTCTGAGCAAATCAACTGTAAAGCACTGATAAAAAAAAGTCCTGTTAGTGCAGTGTTTTTAGATATGCTTGCAGCGTGGCTCTTCGGATGGAGATGAGAGTTAACTGGCATGTGTGAGTTGTTTATCTGGGGAGGAGATGGCAGCAGGATGCACTACGTGAAGAAGGCAAGCCGGCGGAGGCAGTGTGATGCTCTGGCGAGGCTCTGCGAGGAAACGTTTGTTCCTGGCATTCACGTGGATGTTACTTTGACACGTACCACCTACCTCAACATGGCTGCGGACCACGTAGGCTGCTTTGTGACAACAGTACTGTCGGATACAATTCATGTTGCAGTGATCTTTTTCAGCAGGAGGATACGCTCTGCGACTCCGGTTCAAACAAAAACTTCAAGGTGTTGACTTCGCTTCCAAATTCACCATAGATCGAGTATCTGTGGGATGTGCTGGAGGCCAATCACTGGAGGCTTCACCTCCTACAACTTACAGGATTTAGAGCAGTGGTGTCCAATCCTGGTCCTCGAGGGCCTGACTTAGAGGATCTGTTTCTGATGCCACAGGACACCTCAGTCTGGGGATGTCTCTGTAATGGCGCATTTACACTGGTATCTACTCGCTTCACTTTGCTTCGGTTTGGCGCATTTGCCCTGTCTAAAAAGTACCTGGAGCTTGGTACCTGGTACAACTTTTCGTACCTCTTCTCCTGCGGTTCCAAAAAAAGTACCCGGTCAGGTCGGAGCAGGTACTAAAATCTTATTGGTTGGAATCGTCACTGCGTCGTTGCGTCATCACTGTGCGGCACGTAATCTGTCCCCGCAAACACGCCATTTTTAAATCTTCGGCAAACCGTGCAGACGTGTTTGAAATAACAACAAGAAGAGAAATGGCATCTGTTAGAAATCGTGCCCCATGGACTCAGGACGAGGTGCAAACCTTTCTGTCATTAGAGATTTCTGTCAAAGAATCACATAAAAGATGATGTCACGAATGACGGCCAGCTACAGGAGGAGGGACTATCCTCGGCAAAGTAAATGCAACCGGGGGGGGGGTGATCTGAGGCGAAGCGAAGCGAGTAGGTACCAGTGTAAATGCGCCATAAGTCAAAGCTGTTTTAGTGGCAGAGGAGGACCCACACTAAGGGGATCATCACCAGTATCAGCTCTACTCTACTCAACTCTACCTGATTTGTTTGGTTTTCCATTAAACAAAAGAAACATACCTGTTACCTATGTCAATCAGTATAATAACAAGTTTCTGCAGTATCTATCTATCTATCTATCTATCTATCTATCTATCTATCTATCTATCTATCTATCTATCTATCTATCTATCTATCCTGATCTGTTGACAGAGGGTGTAGCAGGATCTCACATTTCTGAAACATCTGAGTACATTTTTAAACAGGCTGTAACTTGACAAATTATCAACACAATTCAAGTTAAAACAACTAATTTCTCGTCTTCAAACTCCTTTCTGTGACACTACAACGGTAGAAATCTGATGATTACTTCATGAACTTCCTCCTTCACCTGACAGCCAGCTACATGGAGGTGTTACTATCCTCTGTAATCCCAGCCCCACAGGCCATTACTGATACGTATGTTTACAATCATACAGCGTCATACACCACTCATGTTTTTGTTACACATTATATATCCGTCTTCCTCAGCACAGTTAAACACAATACTCCTCCTTGTAAAATGCAATGTGATTTAGTGGATTTGTAATTAGTCTGATTGTAGCAGTGCTCTAAGCTCTGTTGTAAATGCAGCACAAGGCCTTGGCAAAGATTCACATAGGCCATCTGGGCACATGTGAGGTGCAACTGATGCCATGCTAACAGTCTCTTTTTCATTATTAGTGAGGAATCAGTTTAAAGTCAGAGGACATGGTCACAAATACAAAAATATGTTTTTACTAAATTTCCTGGTGTTTTTTATTTTTTAATGTGGAATTCAATCCAGTCCAGGAGGAGAGAACAGAAGCACATTTGTTACAATTGTGTCTGTTTCCATTTGTTTCTCTCATTCGCTCTTTGTGTATCAATACAGACAGTGAAAGATGAACTGTTTTCCTTTCCCCACTAGGGTTAAATCCCCCGAGGACAACATGAATAGCACAGAACAGGAGGTTAGGCAGTTATGCAATAAATGGGAAGTCAAATAGGGAGATGCCCTTTTCAAACGCTCCCTCCGCTCTTTGCACTTGAGGGACATTTCAGAGGGCTGAATCTGCTGATTCATGAATGTAAGAAGAGGAAACTGCACACTATAGGATGCTGTGGCTATGGGTGTGCATGCAAACACACACATGTGGTTGTCTTTTGATCTTTACGTGGACACTCCACCCTCAACCTAACCTGCAGCATCACAACTAAATCCAGTCCTAACCCTGAGCCCTGAAGTCTGAACTCAAATATTGGCCTTTAAAGTTGTGAGGACAGACTTACTTACATGTCCTCACATCAATGGTACTGCAAAAACATGTGTTCACATAATGATAGAAAACACACACACAGAGACACACAAACACACACACACTTTCTGCTAGCAATCCCCCAGCTCTGTCTTTCTCGGCTTCAAATCCAATTGAGCAGCCACTGCAGCGAACACCACAAAAACAATTTGGCTCCCAGTTAGCAGTGGAAGTGGTGAACGATCATCAGATAACTGTGGCTGGAACATTTGTAGACAACCTGACACCTCACTCCTATAACACCGACTGTCTCCGCTCTGGGACTGAACACAGAGAGATGCACAGGAGGCAGGAAACGAGAGAAGCTCCCAAACACGGAGATGCAAATGCTCCCACATAAATCTGTGCGCACGTTTAGCCACAAGCTCATAAACGCTCATATTTTCTGCGACAACTTGAAAAATGCATGCACAGATCAGCACACGTGCAGGGGGGGGGGGGTTCTTTGAAGCAGCGACTACACATGCACAGAAAATGAACCCACACTTAACACCCCATCCCCCAATAACACAGCATGCCAGCACGAGTGGGTTTGAATAGTATTTTGGATAAGCTGCCCTGACTGATTGGTGTGGGCGTGCGGGTAGTAGTGGGCACCACATCTTCAAAGCCTCATTGTTTAGTGATGAGGTGGGCATGAAAACAAAATCCCCGAGATGAGGAGCATAACCCTTTGTGCTTCATCCACACACACATATACGTTTTCTATAGAGCTATGACAGCTATGTTGTTATGTAATCAGCTGTGTATTGAAGCTGTCAGAGTCTTCAGCTGGCTGCAGAGACAGTCTCTATACATAGATGCCTCTTTCTGTTCCTCCGGCACGAGGCCTACACACTCTGACTCACCAACAGCCCCACACTGATTTTCCAGCAGCACAAATCTTCAAGATAGACATCACCACTGCTGCACTTAAGTGCCGACACTTTGATGGCACTGTAAAAAAAAAAAAGAAAAAAAGAAAAAAGGGTTTGTCCTCTATTTTGTGACTTTTGAAGAATATTATTAAAGAAATCCACCTGGGATGTTCTTAGTAAATCCTGCTACAATGAGAAAGGAGGAAAGGGAAATGCGATGCAGCGTTGGTAAACACTGTTTCACAGCTCTTCACCATAGTAACCACTCTGGTCTCTGCAGGAAGGTGGGCCATAGCTGGAGGCTGAGTAGAAATGACACAAACAAATGACTGAGCTGGAACAGAGCATGGACAAGAGCAGAGAATTTTTCCTTTCTTGGCCTGTGTTCATTTGCATTTCAAACCATGCCTGCAGGATTTCAGTAGTAAGTACACGTGTTATATAAGAAATCATACCCGGAGTATTTAATATAATACATCCTACACCAAACTATGACTGGCATCTGCCATAACTCTGAGAACGGTCCTCCAACAATCACTGGGTCCATCTTATTAAACGTCAATTTATGTTAATACCCACTTCAAAATGTAGCTGCACGAGATTAAAATGAATCAACGTGAGGGAATGGCGGTGACATTGATGTATATGGATTTTGCTGCTTTATTATGTCGGAGTCTTAAATATGTGATGAGTTTTATCGCAGCGATAAATAGTAAGAGTGGGACATGCACTGAGGTGAACATTTAGCCTAAAGGAACATCTTTTATTACTGCACCACTTGTTCCAGCGTGCTTAACAAATCCACCCACACAACACCGGGTGGGGTGTGTGTGTGTGTGTATGAACATGCTTACAATGTGTACACACACAAAGACACACACATCCATCTCCACGTTACAAATTTAGAAATACACTTTTCATTCCTCCATGGGGCCTTTTAGTACAAGTAAGAAATATGTAGTTTCTTCATCCTTCTCAGTTTCTGGTCACCCCCACCACCACCACCACCATCTCCATCCCCACCACCACCACCGCTGCCTCCTCCACTTCTTCCTCTCTCTTTCCTCCTCAGCTTATTTCTCCTTTTTCTCACTTCCCATATGCACTTATTATTCTTTGCTTTACGGTATCCACAAGTCCTCTCACGCTAGTCCGGTGAATAACAAGTGGGTGCATGCAACACTTGTGTATTTCACACAGTAGGATGTGACACCGCTCCGTGTGACCAGCTGCAGAGGCGAAATAACAGGAAGTCCACAGCAGTGCACGTTAACATGGTCACAGTTACACAGCTACAAAGTATACTTGGATGTACATTGTTTATTTTAAAGAAGATTTAATCCTCCATTGAACTGATTCACTGCCTAACTGTATTTAACAAAAAAAAAAAGCTGAAGTGGCCTTAATAGCATTAAATCAGGGGTGGATTCAGAATAGATGGGTGGTCGCGTTGGTGGCTGCCAATCCATGGGTGTCTGGGAGGAGGCTGTGAGCAGGTGGGGGGACACATCCAGAGAGCTTTGCTTCCATTAAAGTAATTAGAGAGTAATCAGGATGGGGACACTGTTATCCCCCCTTGCGCCAGCCCTCACACAGACCTGTTGCTAGGAAACCCAACAGAGGGCCTGTGGAAGGACCATCAAAAACAAACCAGTCTTGTGGCTGATAATAAATTCCCTGCATCATGGAAGGTATCACTGAATGAGGCGCTGGCAAATACAGACATGGTAATGTGATGCAGCAGTTGTGAGGCTGAAAGGCTAAAGGAGGGCTGATGGCATTAATAGCTTTCCCCACAGGTAGGAAATAGGCTGAGAGATGCCATTAAATTTATCAAAGAAATGGTTTTATTTGACGCCATCTGACATGCAGCCATTTCAGTGAGAAGCTAGGCTAAAGAGGCAAAGACGTTTAGATCCTTCGAGAGGGCTGTGACTAGGGATGGGTATCGTTAGGATTTGTATGAATCTGACTCTCATTTCGGTTCTGCTTATCGATTCTGGTTCCTAACGATTCCTTATTTCGATTAAACAGGAAGCCAAATGTATATTTAACATATTAATTTCCCAGTCGTGTTGCATTTTCCACATTTTCCACGTTTCTAATAAAATGAATCATTATTATTTTTTTTATTTACATTACCCCTTTTCCACCGAACAAGAACGGGTGCTAGTTCCAGGCTGGTGGTTAGTTGGTTCAGATCCCATTTCTCCTATGAACCGGTTTAGTTTTCCACTGGCAATGAGCCAAGTTGGGGCTGCATCACGTAAAAGGTCAGTAGTCACTGCATAGGTAGCCGGTTCACAACAACCGGCCGCTAGCAAGCTAGCTGCTGTTAACAAACTACTTTTACCCTGTTACTATCAGTCCGTGAAAAAATTATTTTTTCAGCGGATATTCTAGTTACAACATGATTGAGTTAACAGTGGAAAAGGGGAAACTTTTAACTGCTTTCCCCGGTCCATTTCCTGTTGCCTTGCGGCGTCACGAGACGTGTTAGATACGTAACAGACAGGTCCTGGCAGATATCTAAAGTCCGTTTGCAGCCGGTGTGTAAAATGAGCGCATATAGGAACCGATAAGCGGAACCGAAATTATAATTTTTTTTATGGGTACCCGGTACTCACTAAATTTAATTTGGTTCCTACTTGGAACCCGAATTTCGGTACCCAACCCTTTATGTCTTCAAAAGAACGCCATGGTTACTGTATGTGATGGCCAGTGTGCATCAAGCCCAGTAATGATGGAGCAGCATGTTGGTAATTATGGAGAATAGGAGACCACATGGGTTAATTATCACACATAATGAGACGAGATGCTTCTTCACACATCATCATCAGTCCCTTCGCTTTGCTGCTTTGTTTCCTTTCTCTTTCTCCCTGTCACTTCCTCCCTCCCTCCCTCTCACTCACAAACACACAACCTTGCATTTTTCCTAATTGCTGATTCGCTTTCTTTGTGCACCCCTCTCAGGGATGGAGAGTGAAATGTCCCTGCAGACCTCGATGGTGGCCGGCTGCACTGCAGGCGAGAACTGTGGGCGCAACAGAAAGACAAAGTAGTAAGTGAAAGATGGAGAGCAGGAGGAGTGACAGCACAGAGGGTGCAATCAAGCACGGAGAGAGTAGTCGAAGAAAAAAAAAAATGGAGAGAGTAATGTTTCTGTCAGGTTATGATTCACTCCGATAGCAGCAGCAGCATCATGTGACTCAAAATGTGTGTTTTGTAGAAGGCTGTGCGAAGATTGTTATGTCAACTTGGTGCATCATGATACATCCTGTGTGAGCCCCCTTATAAATAACTTCAGCTACAGCACTACATGCCGGGGCACGGACAAGGTGACACACTACACATATTGCAGACATACTCGGTATAATCCAGACTGTCTGTGAGTCATACTGTAACTCTGCTCTTATAGCTCCTCTCTTTGCATAATGCACCATACATGAAGGATCATGGTTCTACGCCCACTCAGCGCCCCTAAAGAGTTCTCAGCAGCTGTCATGACTTTGAGCACTGCTCGCACACGGATGTTCACGCTGGAACGGGCGATTTTATGTAACGAAGTATGGATCCTCTGGTAATGCAAAGCCATACATGTCATGGATGACAGGCATAAGTGGGTATGAGCTAATGGCTTTAATGGAATATTGCTAGTATGGGAATAGGCGCATGAATTTTCTAGATGAATGTTGGATTTTTGCTGTAAGGCCACGTGCCTTTTTCACCCTGGTGTGATCTGTATGCATGTCAGTGTGATGCTATAATGCCGAGGCCTCCTCACTGCAGAGAGCACATTTTTTGCTTTTTTTTCACCCCCTCTCACATCTTGATGCTGTCAAAATTTCTAATATGTGTGCTCACCAGGACAGTCACCAGGATGTGCGCAGCCAGAAATGGGCAAATTTCATGTTCAAATTACCCACAATCTCTTACCTGAGACGATTAATTTTATCCTCCTGTCACTGTTGACGGGAGGATAAACTGTACCTCGCTGCTCCACCCTGAGTTGCAGTAATACCAGCGAAGGAAACAAAATGATCATTGGTGTGCTCCTACCTTTTATTTTTGTTACTCTGTCAGCCAGTAGACAATCAAAACAAACTAAAATGTATTTGCCCAGATCATGCAGAAGTCTCATTAATTGTGGTTACGCTGGGTTGCAATTTATTTTCACGGCAACAACTGATATTTCCTTTTATTTTGGGGCGTCTAATTATTTTTCCTCATGATCATATTTGGCTGAATCACTATCATCTTTTGCAGATTCTCAACATATTGTAAGGGCTAAATGTGTGTTGTGGTGCATGTGTTATTAATGACAGAAGAGCAGTGGGTTCATGTAGAAAACATAAATTCCTGCTATGTATTTGGAAGCACTTCTAATACACTGCTGGCTGGTGTGAGTCCAAGACACCTCAGAGGCAATGTGTGTGCATGTGCGTGTGTACTTGTGCAGTCTTAATGGATCACAGGGGTGCACGGGAGTGTGTCCAATGAAGCGTCCTCCTCGTGCTGTAACACACCGTTCACTATGTCTGAGCAGAAATGATGTTCATTATCCACCCGTAATTAAACATGTCGCATACCTGCTGAGCGAAATGTGTGAACTGCTGTCAGGTGTGACAGGATGCAGATGTGTACGTATGTTATGCGGTATTTCTGTGTGTGCATACCAAAGAGAGCGTGTGTGTGTGTGTATGTGTGTGTGTGTGTGTGTGCATCCAGCCCCTCGTGACTAATCCGACAGTCACACTCGTCCACCTGGTTCTTCCCCAATTATCACTGCTGACAGCTCAGCGTCTCACCTTGTTCCCTTGTCGGCTTCTTCTCTCACATGTCTGGTTCCCAACAGCAAGATAATATACTTACCTCCAAATACCAACACAGAACTTACAGCAAAACAGCACAGGAGGCGGATATAAAACAAGGAGGCACAAGGAAATGCAGCATATAAATAAAGACACCATTATAAAGTGTTTCCTCTGTCTTGTGTTGAGGTGGAGGACTTACAGAGCGTTGGCTCTTCTGCATCCGGCCAATCAGAGGTGAGGGCACGACCTCTTGGAGCTGTCACCTCAGGTACGATGAGCGCCGCCGTTCGCTGCTTGTGTGACAGCGTTTGTCACTGCAACATACCTGCCTACACGTTCCAGTCATGTTTGTCATCAGTTCTTCAAAAGTGTTGCGCTGTCTTATCTCCCCGTGGGAACTCACCTCTTTCTGTCAGCGAGTCTTATGAGCGTTTCACCACATTTTTCTTTTTTTCGTTTCTCCCCCAGAATCCCATCCTGCATGTGTTGTAGACCTTTGTTGTAGGGCTCACAATCCTGCAGAGAAGCATGACGAACTAAATCTCTCTCTAATGAAATCAAAGCTTCTTCCTATTAAGACAGAGCTAAATAGATATGAGCATTAAATCATTTTCAAATGTGTTTATCTTTACCTCTGCTACAAGTGGAATCAGCAGAGAGATGGATTTTTAAACCTGTACTGGACAGGATGGTGTCAGACAGTACAGGTAGAGGGAGGTAGAAATACCTCGAGAAAATATCAAATGTTTAACCAGCTGAAAAAAATGTTCTTTGCTCACCTTCCTGTCTTTAGGAGCTCTCTTACTAAAAGTTGCTCTCAGTAATTTTTAGGAAGTTTTAACATAGGGTCCTTTGTGATATATCTAAAAATCTAGGTCTAGAATAGATTAGCATGGGATTAGATCAGACGTGGACAGGACCCCATGAAAGCACAGGACAGGATGAAATGAGATTGCAGAAACACTGATAGCAGGCCTGCTGTGTATCTTAACATGCAGGTTTCCACATGTATGTGTGAACCAGTTTACAGCAGATAGACAGTCGAGATGTGAGTCATCCCTCACACCTGGTTCAGTGTGATAGATGCCCACATTCATTCAGGAGCGATCCAGGACCTGTAATCATTAGTCGTCAAGACACAAAAACAAATGATTTGACACCATTGATTGTAATAATTGACTCAGGTGGATGATGTCAGCTCCTCCGTAGAGAAACTTACTCAGGAAATGATGTATGTCGCAGGATCTTTGCTAATCTTGTCCGAGGCGTCACACTGATGTCTGGAAGCTCGACTGGATTGGCGACAAGCACAGTGAATGATGTCATCCATCTCACTTGGCACTGGCCCAATTGTGCCATGGGCGCTGCCAGTGTGAATGATGGGCTGGGCTAATGGCAACAATGTTAGAGCTGATGCTCGGTGACAAAGAGAAAGTCTGACAGAAGTAAGGAAGTGGAGTGAGATACAAAATCAGAGTCACTTTAGCTGGAGAAGTAGCTGCCTTCAGGCTGTTTTTTGACCTGTTCTAGTTAGTTTTGAATCAAAGACTCCTGCATTTGATAGCAAAGGCAGCCAAACACCAGGCTTAATTCCCATGTAATGGAGAGCTGAGAGAAACATGTTCATTGTAAATCACAGACAAGCCCTCACAGGCACTGGCCTGCTTTTTATGTCAGTTAACGCTGCAGCCAGAGAATAGTGTGCGAGATTGGTGTTGAGCAGAGTGTGATAGACGAAGAGACACTGTCACAGTTAGAAACATAAACGTCTCACTCACTGTTTGTACCGCTATCATTTGTCATGGGAAGTGTAGGATTGACCAAGTCTCACCAACCACTCCCACTCTCCCCCGCTCACTCGCCAATCTGAGGTGACAGAGATGGAAACTGAGTGTTTCGCCGCAGAAAACCCATCTGTCACCCTGGCAACGGGAGAAGTGGGAGGCGTATTATCCAGCAGAGAGGGAGCGCAGGCACGTCAATCACTCCACCTCCTGGAGCATCTGGTTGTGAGGTGAGAGGATCAATCAGGAGGAAGGAGTGTGGAAAATGTGAACAGATATAACAGTAAGTGATACCACAGGAAAGGAGGGTTGTTGTTTTTTGAGTCTTTATTGACACCTCATGGTTAATTCAGATGCACCTGTTGATTAATGCACTGTATTGTACCACATGAAAAGTTGTCGTACTCTCTGTTGCCTCAGGGATATCATCTCTCCCACCCAGTGACATGTTTGTCCATCATTTTAAAACAAGCAGCACCCAGGTGAGAGACAGAAATAACTTCTTTTTAAGTGAAAACAGGTCATAGATAAATAGTCCTGGATCAGCTCCAACAGTTTGAACAGAGCCTTCAGAAGCTCTTGAAGTTTATTTGCACGTAACGCATCAAATGAAAACAGCAGCTACCACATTCACGAAGTTTCACATCAAGTTGGAAAAACAGAAAAATAAAAGATATGAGGAGAAAGATGCTGGTTCAAAGGTGGAGACTTGAGTAACAGAAAAGGATAGAGAAGTAAAAATGAAGAGGTGAAGAGGAGGATCAGGTGATTCAGTGTGGTGAAGAAGAAGAAGACGAAGCCAGGGGCAGTCAGTGAAAGCCATTTAATATGAATATGAAGATTTCAGATTTCTAAATACATCATGTAACCTTCAGGGTATCCGTTAAGCCTCGTGCTGGGATAAATTAAGTGAAGCTGAGTGACAGAGAAGCAGGAAAATAGAGTTCAACATCCTGATGAGGAACCATGTGAATAAGTGAATAACAGTTCCCACAAAGAGATGAGATCTCGTTATCATGAGCTTTTCGTCCACAGTCCCCTGACTTTTATTAAACATTAAAAATGCAACAGTGACTCCACCTACGTGTCCATCACTCATCAAACACTTACTAATGACTGCAGCTTTTCAAGAGCTTCTCAAAGCTATTAGATACAATGGAGTGGGCGAAGGTCATGGGAAATTAAAGAGGTAGCAGAGCAGCAATGGTCACTCAGCTCTGAATATACATTAATAAACCGTCTCAGTGCTGAAAAATCTATTGGTGCTGGACTTATTTCTTGGGATTGATTCAAAGTAAATTATAGCTGAGAACTGTAAATATAAATGTTGACACCTGGACAGGACTTGAAAGCCACAAAAACATCAATTTTTCAGATTTCAGGAATGAACTCTGAAAGGTCTCCTCACATCTCTGAGAGCGTAATGCACTGTAACTTTCAGGCTAAAACATATAAAATAGGAGGAAAAACAGACAAAAAAAGAAAACACAGACAAAACATCTGCAAATAAGACACAGTTACAAGCTGCAAAATGCACATTTGACACACTTGTAGCAATAGTTTTTCATTCATGAAGTGAATGTTACTTAATTATACAAAATGCCACATGCAGATTGTCAACTTCAGTAACTTTTATGAGAAAATACCTGCGACACCATGACGAGCATTTGCATTTAGTTCAAAGCTGTTGTGCCAAAGTACAGCCTCGCGGGGCTGCTACCATGACACTTTTACTCTTGTTAGATTATCAGATAAGGTCTTAGATAAAGTCTGCTTTGTTTCACTGCCAAGCTTTTAGTTTCATCTGTCAGTAAATCTTTGGTAACTGCACAGGAAGTGAAAATACATCAATACATGACAGGCAAATTGTTGTAATAAATAATTCTACCCAGAACTGGGTCAATTTTGGGACTAAGTACATGCTGGATTCATTTAACCCAGGAAGATGGAAAATATTGGGTAAAAAACAAAAAATGTTGGGTAAAAACACAAAATGTTGCATAAAAATAACAAAATGTTGGAAAAAACAACAAAATGTTGCATAAAAATAACAAAATGTTGGAAAAAACAACAAAATGTTGCATAAAAAACACAAAATCTTGGGTAAAAGACACAAAATGTTGCATAACGACCACAAAATGTTAAAAACCATGAAATACTGGGTAGAAATCAAAAAGTACTGGGCAAACATGACAAAATGTTGCATAAAAACCACTAAATGTTGGGTAAAAACCATTAAATACTGGGTAGAAATCAGAAAGTACCGGGCAACCATGACAATATATTGCATAAAAACAACATGTTGCCAAAAAAACAAAAAATGTTGGGTAAAAGACACAAAATGTTGCATAAAAACAACAAAATCTTGGGTAAAAGACACAAAATGTTGCACAATGACCACAAAATATTGGATAAAAACCTCAATATTTTTTTGTGTACAGTCTTCATATTTGATCTGTTGCAGTAATATTCAGTAAAAGAAGTTTTGCAGTATGTACAGTGTGTGCTCTGAAGCCTTGGGAGATACACAATGTCAAGACTACAGCTGTCAACATGGATTCCTGGAGCTTCACAGCGACCTTGTATGAACCAATCAGGCCCATATCTTTTCCCTCCATCTCAACATAAGACATGACACATGTCAGAAACTGTCAGGCGCAACCATGTCAGAGCGGCAATGATGCCCTGAAATCATTGTACGCACAAACACAAACCTCAGAAAGATTCATGGGAGTGCCTGACAAACAGGACCACACGTCTTCTCCCTTTAGTCCTGCTAAATATTGCAGCTGACACGGATTTGGGATCAGCGCTGTTTGCACGTCTGTATCTTTGATGAGGAGCACAGATGTCAACTGAAACTTCAAATAATCCTCTCGTCTGAGGAGCGATGCAGCCTCGAGACTCCTCACTGTGAATATTTGAGAATGTGTCCAATCTCACAAGAACCCTCAAAGAACTTTATGTATTGTCAGTCGAAACTGTTCAATAGGAGAAAGCGTCCTTGCGCAGGGAGCACATTTCTCCGTGTGTGGCCATGTAATCCCCGTACCCTGCTGATCTAGAACCACATAAAGAAAGGCTGAGGCCTGCATCCCACTGACGGGGCTTTGCTCTGGGCAGGCTAAAGATAGACACAGCCCTTCACCCCGGGAGTCCCACAAACAGGAGAAAGATTACGATCCCTGTTTGAAAACTCAGCGTGTGATTGACACCCAGGCATAAACTATACATGACCATAATAGTGTTAATTATATCTTCCCCTTTGACAGAATAGCAGGGGTAAGTGCAGCGTGGGAGGACGAGATGCTTGTCATCACAGTCTCCTCTGCTGGCTAATGACAGGACACATGGGCAGGTGAGGAGAGAAAACTGCAGATGATGAAGCTTTTCTCATACACCCCCACAGACACACACACTGTGGAAGGTTACAGATGTCAGACTGAATCACCGAGACCTCTTCTAACAGAGTCATTTAAAAAAAGAAAAAAGAAACAGTTGCAATAACTTTCTTCTTTCTTCTCTTTGTGACCATCTCACCTCTTTTTCTTTTCCACCGGTGTGACTCAGCTTTGTGCTATCAAACATCTGTGCATTTCTCAGTGTTAGCAACAGAGCCACAGACACCTTCAGTCACCGCAATTATTGTGCGCGGTTAATGACCTCTGGATCGCTGTCAGTTTATTAACCTGCTGCACAGGCCGACACAAAGAAGGAGAAACACTGCTGTGAAAAGAAAGAAAAGAAATATTCTTTCAAAATGTTTTTGTAGAAGAAAGGTGGAGCTGCTCTCTCTCAGCTTCAGGACATATGAAGCACTGATAGCCTGCATCTCTCAACTCCTTACTGGCACCAGTCTGTGGCTACGTTCAGACTGCAGGGCTTAATGCTCAATCCGGATTTTTTTATGAGTTCGTTCACATTTCCAATTACCGTATTTTCCCGACTATTGAGCACACCTGTCTATAAGCCACTATTGAATTTATTCAAACAGTTTCATGTGGTCCACCCTGACCGGGTCTGATGTGATGAGGCTAAATGTATCGGCGGCACGGAGCTTGCTAGCTTGTGAAAAGCTAACAAGCGTCATGCCGCTGATACATGAGCCACACCTGTGTTTTAAGGTTCAAAGCGTCGGAAAAAAGCAGCAGCTTTTAGTCCAGAAAATACGGTAAATGTGACCTGTATGTGATCTCCCGTGTGAACTTAAATACGACCCACAAGTGTCCCGCATGTGCAGAAGAGGACATAACGACATTATGCAGCAAGCGCGCTTCAGTGTTTGTAAACATGGACGATAACGGGGCAGCATATTTTACGATTCTAACACTGTTGTCCAACCGAAGCAAACACATTTACAACCTGATTTCAAGAAGAAGGTTGAAAAGGAAGAGAGTCAAGTTTTTGGCCTTGGCGATTTGTGGGGCAGTGGCAGCAACTTTGGAGTTACGCCGATTAAAGACGTTTGTCGCGTATTGTAATGTGTAAGTCAGATAAATGCAACCTGGGCGTTCAGACAGAAGTCGCATGGCAAAAGATCAGATATGTACCGAAGCCCGAAAAGGACGTGGTTAACTGTACTTTCATTTTCTCTGTCTTCCCATGATAACGAGATCATTTCAGTGGTTTTCTTGAGATCTTGAGTTATTTTTCTCGTTATGTTGTCTTGAAAAAACTACCTTTGTTTTCTCGATATAATGAGAAAAATAACTCGAGATCTCGAGAAAACCACTGTAATTATCTTGTTACCACGGGGAAACGGAGAAAATATGAATATAGTTAACCACGTCATTTTCGGGCTTCTGTAAATACGTGTCTGACTTAGGACCACATATCCAAGTGGCCTGGGTCGCATTTGAAAAATCGGATCTGTGTTGTTCAGATTGTCATGAAAAGGTCAGATACAGGTAGAGGCAAAAAAAAAAATCGGACTTGGGTCACTTTAGCCTGCAGTCTGAATGTAGCCCAAGTGGCTGAGGATCTGTGACCTAGACACAAAACTAAGAAAAAATGCCCCAGAAACTAAACACAGCCTAATTTAAAAGATGTCACTCAATCAAAAGAAACTTTGTCATCTATCTAAATCTCCTGCTGGGTTTTGGGAATTTCTATTTGAGTTCTGAACAACATTCATTTTCTAAATAAAGTATCTAAATGTTGTTATCTGAAGTTCCCGCTGGATAATTAGCATAATCGAGCACCTTTGAATTTGAAGGAAACACTTTTTTAAACCCCCCCCAAACACTGACTGTCAGATTAAAGCTGGGTGATCGAAGATAGGGCGGCTGTGGCTCAGCTGGTAGAGTGGGTCAACTTTGAATCGTAAGATTGTGGGTTCGATCCCAGCTCCTCCTGTCCACATGTCGAAGTGGGCAAGACACTGAACCCTAAGTTGCTCTCAATGGTGGCTAGCGCCTTGCATGGCAGCTCTGTAGCCATTGGTGTGTGAGTGTGTGTGTGAATGGGTGAATGGGTTGCGTTGTAAAGCGCTTTGGGACCTAGCTCAGGTCATGAAAGCGCTATATAAATGTACTCCATTTACCATTTACCATCGTGGTTTCTCAGGCTTAAGTGATATGAGTCAGCAGATATGGATTTATTGCTGATTTTGTGACACCAGTGAGTAATGCTTCTGCAGTCTAACTCCCCATGTGATGTCAGAGGGTTTCAACCAATCAGAAAAATCTCCCCATTTTTTGTGATTGGTTGAAATATTTAAAATGTCAGCCTTCGTTAAATGACGGAGGATTAACTTTCAGAGATGGACGTGCTGGTTATATCATCTCTTTATTTTCCAGTATCATCAAGCCAAACAACCTGTCCCCCACCTTGATGATACATTTTCTTTTCTTTTTCATTATGTAACATGTATAACTACGTCAGATCCTTTATTGGGTCAAACACAAGCCTTTCAACCACCTAACTTACTCACATTATTGCTTGTCCTTTTCACTGAAATGAGACCTGACAACGACCAGCAAGTCAACTCGTGACAATCATCCAATTATTCAAGCATCAGCGTTCTCCGAGTCCAGACAAGTGAATCACTACAACAGCTTTGTGATCCGTGCTTCAACCTCATCAGAAAAGGTGAAGCGCCGTGCATATTACTGAGCAGTGTGAGTAATATCTTACATGTAACCTCCCCCCATCCTCCTCCTCCCTCCCAGCTCAGAGCTAAAGAGCCACTGACGACCGCCATCAACTCCAGATCATACCGTCCTGACCTCGTCTTTGTCTCTCCCTGGGACTCAGTATTCTGGCTGTTTTTGTGGGACTCTCAGGCCAGCGTTATTGTGTTTGCTCAGTTCTTACTACTTTCCAGGTTCGCCTGCCAGAAGGGGGCCTGTGGCTGAGAGTGTCAGACAACCCTCCCTTTCCCCTCCTCAGCTCCCACAAAAGAGTACTCTTGTTTTGTCACATTCTGTTTATCCCCCCGTTTTTTTTTTTCCTGAACGAGGGGATGGGTGGCGTACAGACGGAGCCGCTCGGAGACAGAGCGGCGCCTGAGGACAACGAGGACTGACTGGCCGGGGTGGCGGATTAGACTCGGTTCTGGCACGAACAACACTTTTGCCAACTTGCACTCTTCACAAGTGGACCGACAAATGACAGACAGCAAAGGTCTCTCCACTCTCATACAACCCGAGCCTCCAGGAATCTGTCCTGTGAAGTCTCTGAGCTCCCTCCTCAATGTTTTCTTCCTTTCCTCCCACTCATCCTCTGGCATCTAGTAGTCTGTCCATCCTGTGCAGTCTCTACCAGAACCCTGCAGCATCCTCATATTACATCACAGCAACTCTTCCTTAAA
>OOFC01050227.1:5624-17711 GCA_900323345.1 Pseudochromis fuscus | reverse complement strand
AAATTTATTTAGTAGAACTTATAGACCCATTTAGAGGTGATTTATTTTTGTAAGAGATGCAAAAGTAATTTCACAGTGTTTTGGTACATTTTCAGTGGCATAAATAATGAGTATGCTTCTGGCAAGGCGTGTTGGGCCCTGCAGGAGAGCCAAGGAAACAGAGCTGTTGGAGGAAAAAAAAGAAAAACACAAGTGAGGGAAGAGACGCGAAACAGAAGCAGAGAGGCTTAAGAGACTGCTACAAATCAGACAGAGAGAGCAGAGAGAAAATAAAGAATTTATCTTTGCTCTGTGGAGAAGGATTTTGTGCCTCTCAGTCATCTAACAACACCCTCTCTGTATACTGTATCTGACCTCAACAGAGTTTGCGTAGCCATGTTTCTTAAAGCGGCTTCATCGTGGTGCTGATACTGTTGAAAGCTGCAGTTTCTGTGGAGATCATCTTTGCGAGCGCCGCGTTCTCACCTCTGCTGACTGTTAGCACTAGATTTGATCTGTGACTGTCAGGTTTATTAACAGCACTTCTCCGGGATGCTGTTCTCCCATGCCGGCACCAAGCAACAGCTCCTGATAAAGGCGCAATGCGGGTGTTATATGCTGCATGCAAATGATTTTGAAAGGAGAAGAAGAAGAAGAAGAAGGGTGGTGTGTGGCGGAGGGGGTGAGCAAACAAACTTTGAGACATTGTGAGCATGAAAGCTGCAATCAGCACCCGTCACTGATGTTGTTGCGACACCTTCAGTGTGTACTGTGGGGGAGGGGGAGGTGATGTGAAGCAGTTGAAGGTGCTGGTGGCTGCTTCCACAGTTACTCTAGGAAAACTATAACAACACTTCATCCTACATCATGTGCAGGAGTCTGTTGTGTAATAGTTATTTGAGGCTTGAGTGACGTCAGACACATCATACACATGATGTAAGGGGGATTAACCTACACTCTAAAAAATGATGGTTGGTTTTAATTTGGACCTTGGTAAATACCAGCCTAACTACATGCTGGGTTAATTTAACTCAGTTGTGTGGGTTGTTTGTACCCATGATTTTATTGTTTTTACCCAACTTAATGTTGTGTATTTGCATCTTGTTGTTTTTCACCCAGCATTTTGTGCATGAAGAACAATTTATTCAAGGACTTGAGGATTCAAGTGGCCGGTTAGCTCAGTCGGTTAGAGCGTGGTGCTAATAACGCCAAGGTCGCGGGTTCGATCCCCGTACGGGCCAAGCCAACCTTTACAGATTCCATAGAGTAGTGGTCATCACATCTGCTATACATGCAGAAGGTCCTGGGTTCAATTCCCAGTGCATTCCTGTAATTGGTCTCCTATGTGTGGGTCATTTCGAGGGGATCCTGTGTAAATGCCATTTTGTATTGTGTGCAGAATGCTACAATGACAAAATAAAGATTGTTTTGCTTTGTTTATTATCACATGTACAGTAAAAAGAAAGCAGGTTTCCCTGTACAATAAAGATCTTACTTTGCTGTTCACACTGAATGCCTTTATTGTTTTTAACCAACATTTTATTCTCAACATTTTATTGTTTTTACCAAGTCTCACTCAATTAAAAACCACCCATCTTACCTGGTTGAATTGACCCAGCGTGTAGTTAGTCCAATATTCATCCAGTTCTGGGTCAAAACAACCCAGCATTGTTGTGTGCAAGAGACATTCGACTGACATACTAAAGAGACAAAGTGAGTGAGTTAATGTCACACTGACAAACATCCTCATAAACAAATGACCGTCACAGCTCAATCAACTTTTCCATGTTCATCCCCATGTGCTGAATCACTGTTGTGTTTGTATGCGTGTGTTCATAGATGTTGTCGCAGTCACACTCACGAAAAACGCCTGGTCACCACAGGACTAACCATTTATTGTAGAGACTTTTGTTTTGGTGGTTACATCTTTACTTCATTCAGACACTTGTTGTAAACCTGACATCATGGTTTCTATAAAACATTGTCCTAGTTTACAGATTGATGTTATGCTGTGTGTTGTGTTTATCCTGCTGCGCCTGTTGTAGTTGTTCACACACAATTTTGAGGTGTGCTCACTGTTGGTTTAACCTACATGAAATGATTGTCGAGTGGACCCAGGTGCCAGGTGAGGTAGCCATGCCCATGACACACCCACACACACAGGGGAGGAGGAGTCATGGAGACAAAGAACAAAAGGGGATCACTGGCCTGAGCCATGATCAATGTGATATTAAATATTGTGTAACTTTTGGATTCTTGATGTTTATTGAAGGATATTTACATGTTCAAAAACAACAGTGAACTCCTAATAATTCGATGAATAAATGAACTGAATTATGACCAGTTTATTACCACTTATCCAAATTCAGGAGTTATGAAATGATGATACATTTTTGAATTTATTTTTGTGACATAAATATAAATGTTATGGCTATTCACAGGGAGAGGTTTGCGATGTTATTTCACAACAGACTTCGAAATAAAAGAAGAAAGCTGCAAAGGTTTTCATACATATTGGTCTTGTCCCTTCTCACCTTTTTTTGTATAGTGAGGACACTGTATTCTTAATTTTAATTACTAAAACTTCAAGATGAGACCAAAGTTGTGACAAACCTGTTCATGCATTTTGGTTAATTCTCACCTCTCACTGAAGCAGGACCCTGTGCACCTGCTCCAACCTGTGTGTGCATAGAAAAGAGATTTATCTCTGTCCTCTGCTGCAATGTCAGAGTCATTGTTTCGCCGTCCTCCAGTCCAGCAGCAGGCGTCAAAGCTCCAGGGACATCAGCTCAAACTCAGCCCCTCGTGGTTCAACATGGACCTTTACCACTCTGCATTTCATCCGCTTAATTATTTCTCTCTCTGTCCATCGCTCCCCTTCTCTCTCTCTCTCTCAACACTTGCTTTGAAATTAATTACTCCCTCTTCAATAACTTGCAACCAAATCCTGCAATAAACCCCATTATGACAGTGGTGGGATAACACCGAGCAAACCCCCACTTCCTTAATCCATCGCTCCAGCTTCTCCCCTCCACTCAGTGGGGAGGTTTTGGACATTCCACCATTGTTGTTTTTAAATTAGGTTACTTGGTATTAATTAACTCAGATTTTAATGGAAATACAGCCGGGCTCTGTATGGGATAGTCCCATTTCCATATTCAGAGATGGCCCTTTTCATTGAGGGGTCACGGTTAGCGAGTGTCACTCAGGCTGAGTTAATAAAGGAAGGTTTGCCTGGGGATTAAAAATGAAAAAAAGTGCTCATTGTTTCTTGTAATTGGCCCATGAACCTCATTGGTGTGGAGATTGTGTATAATGAGATGACTCATTAGCCAACCAAAGAACAATTTTGAATAGTAAATTATCATTCCTGTTGCGCTGCTTATATGGGCTTTGGAATTAATATGGTGGCGGATTCAAAGCTCAGTAGGTGGATGTCTGAGTTTGTCACGAGCCTAATGAAAGACGTACACTTCCATACATGATGTTTCACTACAAATAGTCCTGTCAGGTGAAACGTGGGTGTGTGTGTGTGTGTGTGTGTGTGTGAAAGAGAGAGAGAGAGAGAGAGGTGGAGGAGAAGTGTGTCGCTTGCCCACAGCCTCATCCATCCAGAAATACTACAGTGTACAACTAGAAATCATCTTAGCTTCCAAAATAAAAGCATGATGCCCGTTTGTTTTGATTTCAAATAAATTATAAGGTATTCTGTATGGGTTCTGCATGGATGTTGTTAAAACCAGCGATTTAAGTTTTCTGGTGCTTCTTGACAGAGTGAAATGCAAAGAAAGATACAATTCAATACTGATACCAAAAAAGTTACAAAGTGCTTTACCAGACAAAATAAAATGAAGAAGAAGAAGAAGAAGAAGAAGAAGAAGATGATGATGATGATGATGATGATGATGATGATGATGAAGAAGAAGAAGAAGAAAAAGAAAAATTGGATAAGCAGGTATCAAAGATGACTCAATGAATTATTATTATTATTATTATTATTATTACTATTATTATCTATGGAAGATAAAGAAGAGTTTAGAGCCAAAAAGTTCAGATTAAACTGATTTCAGACAACAAATCCTGGACATGCGCATACAAAAAGGGATGTGTGAAGTGCTGTTTATTGTTGGCCCAAAAGTCTTCTCCGCCCTCTGGGTTAAGTAGTAACAACTTGTACCATGGCTTTTAAATGCATTCATCGTTGGCTCTACAGTCTGAGCAGTTGGTATTTTAATGTGAAAATCGAAAGCGGAAGTCACGTTATTGTGCGTGTGTGTATGTGCGTGTGCGTGCGTGTGTGTGTGAGTGAGTAGTTCGCTCTCCTCTCCTCTGTCTAATCACTTGCTCCGAGGACGTGTGGATGTACAGTGCAGTCCGCCGTGTCTCCGTGGCGCAGGACAGGACGGTCGCCACGCCTTCAGGGACGCGCTTTTTCTTTCCACGGCGTGTAATCCTCAGTCCGTGTCCGGTGATCACCGGCAGAGACCTGCCAGGACATTTAAACAAGCTCCTGTGAACAGACATTTCCTTGACTTCCATCAATCAGGCTGCGCCTCTGGAGTCCGGCTCCACTTCTCCCACGGATGCCCAGCTGATCACTTCTTTTATTTTTTAATATTTACATTTGGGAATACCTGGCCCGGCAGTTCTATAATTGATTTGACATCGGATACAAGTCGGATCAAAGATGGGGATCAAAGTGTAGTGCTGGTGAGTAGCGTATAAACGCAACAACTACCGTATTAGCATATTGAGATTGCGCTCACGCCCACAGCCTGCGTGCGTGCCTGTGTGTATTTACGTGTGTATTTCTGTGCGCGCGCGCGAGATGTGCTGGGATTGATAATTAGCCAAACTGTGACCGGATCAGTGTGTCGTCATGGTCAGAAGTTTACTAGTAGCAGTGATGACATCATATTTCCTTATCGTGTTGGAGACACTGTAGCGCCCCTTGCATCACTTTACTACGATGAAAGCATCACAGTCTGTGGCGTGAGTCAGCGCCGTGCTGTCGGTTTAAAGGGGATCCTGCTCATTTTTATTGCCTCTGACACATTTACAGGAGAGACTGTAAGACATGTCGGCAGGTGATCGCGGTCATTTTAAGGCAACAAAGCTAGTAGCCTGTGGTAACTCTGACAAATGTCGCATGTCATGCAGCTGTGGACAGTTTATCTGGATCCATGCTGCAAAGCTTATCTCAATATGTGTAATTATTAACGTGGGAGTACAGCCTCTGTGTGAGAAAAAATCTCTTAGGAGGCAGGACATAATAAACAGGTGTGGCACTGTTGACATGTCCCCAAAATTCTGCATCATCCACTAAAGCATCCAAAAGGTGGTGAGCAGCAGGCTTTTTTTTCCCACCCGAGGGCAACGTAGCAGCTTGCACAGCTTACTAACACAAACCAACAGGATTTGTTATCTGCCTCCTGCAGCTTTACAGCAAAGTGGATGAAAGTAAGACCGGTTCTGTCAAAAACCAGTTAGGTGGGGAGAAATTCAAGCCGTGGTTTTGTTGATCTAACCAGTAACACCACTCCTGCTCCCAGCACTTTTTACTGTACCCACACCCTCAGCTCCCGTCTCTCCTCAGTGCATCAGCCAGGCTGCACCTCCTCCCCGGGAGTGGAGTGGGGCATCACGTTTCGTGATCATGCTCTCCCAGCGTGGAGCTCTCTCACTGTCTGCTTTGCCTTTTCTTTACATCCTTCTTCTATTGAGGACCCTGGGAACTGCATGTGCCTCTGAAAAATTGATTGAAAGAGATGAAATATTGTATGTGATCAATTCTGTACAAACAGCCAATTATTTGAATCCTGTAGGATCATTAACCTCCTTTGACTTTGTGCTCCGTGCAGCTCCTTCTCACACCTCTCCTGGCTTTCACCGGTTCAGTTGACCTTGTCTGTGTTTAGCCCACGAAGCAGCACTTGAAATGGCAGCTTGATCTAACACAGTGCAGTAGTTAGGGGTTGTGCAGGTGCGAGTGAACTGGAGCCGGGTGTCTGTCTGTCTGTGTGTCTGTCAGGAGTCTGTTTGATAACAAGTGTGCAGGTACAGACACAAGACCGCCCTCCAATTCAGGCCGTGTCTGCAGAGAATAACAGGTGTGCTGTTAATGAGAGCATCGGTTGGGTTTGATGTGAGATTGAGAGCGGCAAGTTCCCAGAGAGTGTGAGGCCAGTGTGTGGAGAGGGAGGGGAGGGGAGGGGAGCAGAGGTAGGGTCTCTCTGGGGCAGGTCGACGGGGAGGTAAACACAGTAGCTGTTGGTCTGGTAGGAGTGACAGCTTTATCACCACTGCAAGGTTTATGGCTGTGTGTGCATGGGGGAAGGGCTTTGTGTGTGTGTGTGTGTGTGTGTGTGTGAAGGAGTCATAGATCACCTGCTATTCCACACTACAGACATGACAGAATTCCACTAGTGTCGTGTGGTGGAGCAAACAGGAATCTCCTACAGCTGCGTGGTGTGTGCATGAGGAATTCCTGCTCATACTGTTAGTGTTTAAATCAAACTTTATTTATTTATTTAACTTCACAGTTTTCGGAGGTGCTATAGCTTCGCATCCATCCATCATCCTCAGTAAAAAAAAAAAAAAAAAAAAGTTGTATTGTTTCATTTCAGTTTTGCTGATAGTAGTTTTACTGTTATTGTCGAGAATATTTTATTTAATTATTTTTTTGCACACCTTACATAAACGGCTCAGCAGGAGCTCCACTGACAAAGAGGGGACATCGCGTTGTGACGGCTGTGCACCTGACAGGCGTTCAGGATGTCCTTTGGCTACAGGGGAGCTTTGCCACTGACACGGGGATGATGAGACTGATCTCGCTGACAGGTCGTGGCAGATGGGGTTTACATGTGGAATCACTCCGAGGCGGCGGCGCCGTCACAAGAGAGGCTGAGCGAGAGAGGGAGGACAAACAGGGGGCTTTGATGGAATAAAAGAGAGGAAGGGGTGTCACGGTGGAGACTCAACAGGCACCTAATTACCTCCCAACAGGAGCCTTGACTCCATGGAAACGCTCTGGGCTCTGGTCTTAGCTGCCTCCATACAGCAACACGCTGTCATATGGTCAATCTTTATGGATTTGGCGGGGTCACAAAAGCAATGGAACACGATTAGATCCCTGGTGTGTTCAGTAAACCACTGGAGTGAGCGTCTATATTACTTCCTCACATACAGGCTCCAAGTAATGAAATTGTCCTTTGTCAGGGAGAATCTCATCACCTCATCTTCTTCTTCAGATAAAGAAAATATTTCCAAAAAATAATATCTAAAGCAAAATAATAAGAAGTATCATTTTTAAAATCAGGTTCTGATTGAAATTTGGATTAAAATGAATACAGGTAAAGTTCTTGAAGGTTTCAAAGCTGCTTGATTGCAGACAATCATTAAATATTTAAGAGATTTGTCTTGTTTTGTTAAATAAAAAATGTCTTTTGTAGAAAGCCATGTTTATAGTCTTCAAACTACAGGTCCCCTGTGGAGTTGTTGACAGCAGATAGAACTGTGCAGCAATATTTTTAAGTAAATGCCACTTTTGTTTTTGCTGTATTTTGTATACAGAAGTACATAGACACCAGAATTATGCATTTCTTCTGGTTTGCAGAGGTAATGAGGAAAAACTAACAGCCAGCAAATGTTTAGGCAATATTTAAAATGGAGATTATCACAGAAAAATTCAGTTTGTCTGTTGAAGTCCACCTAATTGAATTTCTGTATTGTGACATATTTCCAGCAAAAACATGTGATTGACAGGTGATGGGTTTGCTCTGGGCAAGATGACCAGTGTTGTGATACAAAAGGATTAAAAAGTTACTTTTCATTTAACTTTAACACCAGACGGCTTTGCATCGCTTGAGTGCAACATTGTTTTGTTTCATAGTACATGCATGTACCATGTGTGATGTAGTTTACTTCAAGAATGGATTTGTCGACTAGAAAGCACTCAGAGAGCACAAACCTCCACTAAGACATAATCCAACTGTATTGATGCCATGGACTGAACACTGTTGCCCTCTTGTGGTGAAAAGGCAACAGTATCTTATTAAAACATTGGTCCATTCAAACAAAGAAATGTAATTGAGATCATACAGAATCATTAAGATCTGTTTGGTATTGTGTAATGTTGCTAACAGACAGACAAACAGACAAGCTGACAGAAACAGAATTACCTTGGTGGAGGTAATAAGACTGTAATTTTAGAAAGTATCATGGAGTCAAAAATAAAAGACAGATACAGAGATTTCAGACATTATCATGTCCAAAGAGGAACATGAAACATGTTGTGGATTACTGAGGTATGTATTCTGACCACTGCCTGTCTCTAATCATATCAAAATACATGAGGCATGAGTTGTAAACAGACCGGGCCATGTAATCCCCTCACAGTAATTAGTCCGCTTTGACATCATACATCAGCAGTGACACAGCGCGTGGCCTCTGCCGGTGCTGCTTGTAATGAGCAGATAGATGTACTTTAACGGGAAAGACGACAGCCGAGATGAAATTAGTAACGGTGGTTATTAGATTTGCATCTGTTACCATCATGCTCATTAGTTCGCGGTGGTTATTGTGCAGGTTTGATTGAGAGTAATACAATGCTGAGTGGGTGTTCGGATGAACAGTCTAATTTTAAAAAGCACTTAACGGACTGTTGAGGTAACCACGCAAAGGCATTGTTGCATTCAGCTTTTTCCCCCTGTTGTCTGGATGCTCTCAATCACACTCTGTTACTCCTTCTTATTTTCTTCCATTTACTTGGTAATTCCTCATAAGTAGCACTTGAGGCAAAATTATGCCTGTTTAGGACGGAGACAAAATCACTCTTGTCTGATTCCCCTCAGAGGAACAAGGATGACTGTAAATTGGAATAAAATGAATAATACATGGCTGTTTTTTTAAACAGTATGACCATGAATGACAGACTTGCATTATATGCTCACTAACAGCCAATCTCAGCTCAGCTCCAATTATCTCCAAGTAACATGAGAGATTGCCCAGACCCATCATGTCAGAGACCTTCAATTCATTTCAATGCACCATTTTCATGTGAGCCGAACTCAGGAAATGGATTCAGGAGTGTATTTTTCACACGTGTGAAGTGGTTTGAAAGTGGAGTCAGTGGATAATGGTGCTTAACCTTTAGAGTTGGTCTCTAAAGCACAGACTTTTTTATGCTCAGGGAATGGATTTTTGTGCAGTGCTGATCTTGATTCCATCTAAATGTAAATTTTACTGAGGAAATAGTTTGACTTTAGAGATTAGAAGTCTGCAGTTTCTCTCATGTGACATTTCAAATCAATTTTGTTCACATGCAAGAAAACAACTGAAGTGTTGCTGCAGCTCTCGGAGAACAGAAGGACAGATGGTTGTTTTCACACTGAAGGAATGACTTCACTTGGACTTAGATGCACTTTGGCTTCCTCAGCCCTACATGCACACAAACAGGGAGCCAAAAACTCGCATGCACACAGCTGTGTCCAAACTCGCTCAGGAATTAGGGTGGCTGCTGCGCACATGCACAGGGCGTCTTCATTGAGGAGAATTCCCAACGAGCGTTACGTCGGGATGGATGGATGGAGCTGGTGGGTGTGGAACAGGTGCCAGAGTGTCAGTGTGAGTCCGCCCAGACACTACAGACTACTGCATTCCAATAAAAGGGATTTGTGTCCCTGTGGCGCCCCGATGGTGATTCCCAACCACCACCGGGCTCCACGGGCACCACAGAGAGAAGCAGAGGAATGGGTGGGGAAGAGGAATGCCTCGACTGTAACTCAATCCTGTGTTTGGCTGCTGTGTGGGTGCAAGTGTGCATGCATGTGTTTTTTCAAGACACAATGAACTCATTTGTTTTCAGCTCTACTCCTCCCCAAACACACACACACGCCATTACCCAACAATGATGCGCCGGTGTGTGATTTTGTTGCAACGTGTGCTCAGTGACATGTGTGGTATTTTGTGGTCTTTGCTGTCAGCTGTGCCAGGCCGGCACTGTGCGGCTCAGCGGCCAGTTTGGCTCGGCCCCCTGTACCTCAACATTCATTCTGGACGCCAATACACTTTTGGGCCCCTGTGGAGACTGGGGATGATGGTGGGGGCAGAGGGCCAGAAAGCCTCCCATGCCAGAAGCTCCCACTGGGAGACCAGACTGCTGCAGGGCCATCTGTACAGGCGTCCTGACTGGGCACATTAGAAAGTAGGACGTGGAGAGGGGACATAAAGGAGGAGGAGGGGAGCAGGGGAGGGGACGTGTGAAGGGGGGAGTGGAAAGCTGGATGACAAAGAGGTGTTTACTTTCTTCTAAGCTCGTGCCATCGTGAGAATACTCCATTATTTCTCTACTCGCATCGTTTTCAGCTTTCAAAGAACACTGGAAAATTCAGGCCAGAGCTGTAATACTCTGTGGAGCACAAAACAGTGTCAGGACCAAAAATACACAAGTATCTGCCTTTTTAGAGCGCGCTCTCGAAATAGATGAAGTGTTGAAGTCGAAATGTGTTAAAGGAGCGAACATGTGGATCCTAAATTAGAAGGGAGGTGTTAGAGTATGTAAATTAGCTTGTGAGGAGGGAGCTGGAGAGTCATATGATGGAGTCTACACAGGAGTGTAGTGAGTCTGACAGGAGACAAGTTGAACATTCACAGAGCCGAGACTGTCTGCGCAGCACAGCACCCCGGGGTGGGTATCACCCTGTAAAGCACAAGAGGGGATGTAGTTTTCACTTCAGTCGCTTTGCCTCCTTTTAACTGTGCTTTCTGAAAACCAGGAAGCAGCTACAGAGACTAAACAAATGTTGCTGCAATACCCACGCCGGATATTTGCTGTGCTGCCTCTGAAGATGTGCCGCTCCTCTAAGACCAGTGTTGCATCACGTAATGGTTTCATTCTTGTTTTGTGGTGTTTCTCAGTATCACTGTGCCATACCCTTTCTTGGTGTTGCAAAAGGAATGTGCAAAAATACATCAAAATATAGGATTGGTAGTAAAATGACTGTGTTTGTATTTTAGATGTTACCCTTCCTGTGAAAGAAATAGAAACAGGGGTTTGGCAGTTTGATCTGTTCAGCAAACAACAAACCTCATCAAGGCTGCCACCGAAAAATATCAAGGTTCTTTATCAGTTGAATGAGGCCTGCTGATGCAGGAATAAATTGAATTGGCCTTTGTCTGTCAGCTCGTAGCCTCAAGGACATGAAAACATCTTTGAAAACACACTTGTTTTGAACTTATTTGAGCTTGAGGAGGAATGTAACTGGGCAAAGATAAAAATGTTTTCCATGGGTTCGCACAATAGTTCATGTAGCGTTTGGGAATATATTTCTACAACATCAGTATTTCTAGTTCATTCTGTCACACTTGTATAATTTATCACCCGTCAGTCTTTAAGATGCTAAAGGATGTTTCTGCTACTCGAAGAAGACTGTAGTATTGATAAGTTCCTCGTCCTGCCAGTGAATCCAAATCAGCAGGTTTTCTATGAAAGACCTTTAAAATAAAAACTTATGGCAAAGTCTGTATCAGAATGAGCCAAGCTGCTGATCATTATTGCAGTAATGACCCCAGACTCACTCCAAACGGCCACAAAGCTGCTACTGTCCTCCACTGTCCTCCACCCGCCGCTTCACCTTTGACCTTTGACCCTGAAATAGCACAGGTCAGACGGTGGTTTGGTTTGTTTTGAATAGCCTCTCCCATCTTAATGAAGAGCTGTCTCTGATACTGACTGCTCTCATCCATTAACCCCTTAGTGAAGGGACAGATTTATCTCACACACACACACACGCACGTACACAGTAGGTATGAGTAACACCATTTATTTGGTGGAACAGGTTTTACAGAGACCAAAATGAACATGGCCACGAAGAAGACAGAGATTACCACAGTTGTGACGTCGTTTGACAACTTAAAGCTGCGCGGTCGTGTCAGGAATGCCATTGTTTCATCAACACACACACACACACACACACACACACACACACACACACACACACACACACACACACGGTTCAGATGTTTTTCTTTGATTCATGTCTCCATCTAGTGGACAAAATATAATACTAATGATAAATAATAATAAAAACAATAAAAAATAACCTTAAA
>OOFC01050226.1:27524-39848 GCA_900323345.1 Pseudochromis fuscus | reverse complement strand
TATTACATTAATAAGAGCATAATAAGGCGATGGCTCGCAGGGAGCCAGAGTGGAGCAGAACAGCTGCTGAGCCAAATCGAAAATGTGCTAATCTCTGTATGTGTGTTGACTCATGAGACGCACCTGTCCAGATGTGTTTGCAGCCGGAGCTTTCAATCAGGACGGCTGCAGTCAAACTTTTCTCCCTGATTCGATTGGGGGGAAATATTTGAGTCAGGGCCTCTGGAAGTGAAGGAGTTTGATCTCAATTACACTGAGATATTTAAAGAAAAAAAAAAACATGTTTGTCAGGCAGGACAGGCTGGACATCTGTCTTCTCTCTCACATTTGTATCTGGGAGTCAAACCACAGACTATCACTGTTGGACAGGAGGGTAACTGACAACGAAGCGTCTTGACCGAAGGCAGTTTGATTACAGATTGAGAGAAGAGAGAGTCTGCTCCCTCTGCCAATCACTCACAGCTCAAGGACTTTTATTGATTCCACAGCAGAAAACCTTCTTATTCTGAAACCTGGAAGCATCACTATTTTAAAAAAATAAAAAATTTCACTTAAACACCCCCACCCCCTATCTATCTATCTATCTATCTATCTAAACTACACAAGAAATTGTATTTTAAAAATCCCATGAATACATTCTAAAGCAACTACATCATACACTGTATATAAAACGTGGACGTAACCAACAATTCTCAAAAGTGAGGCCAATGCAGAAGTGCAATACTACTATTGGACCATTGGACCATTACCATTAAGAAAATGACAATTTCTTAATGCCAGTCAAATTTTTTCCCTGCCAAGTCCTTCTGATGTCATTAACCAAAGTCAACTCTTCTTCTCAGTGATCTGGTGGTTCATCTGAACATCCTTTATCATGAAGGAGATATTAGGTTGAAACAAGGGGAAGAGTTAGGGTTGTGGTCTCCAGTGATTTACAGGTGTTTTAAAGTCTCTTTCGCATTGGATAGTGTGCTCAGGTTCAAGGGTCAGACCCGCCCCCTGACTTCTCTCTTCATGGTTATATGGTCACTTCTGGCTGCAGAAAACCAACAGCTTCCTCCTTTCTATATACAGTCTATGGGAGGCCCAGAGTTTCAGTTCACAGCCAGCACCATCTTTTTCCACTTAAAGTCAGGACCTTTCAAATATGAAAATACACCTGACAACCTCAGGCTGCAGAGAAATCTAGCTTACTGGAAACACTGCCCGGGCGTAGCACAAAATTCAGACGGTGTGAGTTTAGAGGTTAATGGTCATTTACTTTTGTTACTTAACAATCACACAGCAGACATCCAAGTCTTCACTAAGCCCTTAGATCTCATTAAGAGGACAATTGTTACCAAAAGCACCATCACAACACTAATTTGAGAGCCTGCATTTAGCGAAAATTTACTGTGAACTTTCAAAAAATTGAGTTTTTAATGACTTGCTAAAAATACTACTGACTTCGAGAGAGAAGTTTTCTGGATGGGAGTTTGGACACTGGCTTCATCTTTGAGCTTGCTTTAATGTTTTGTTTGGTGCTTTTTATTTTGTTGCCAACTTTATATAAATGTAAAACTAAAATATCATGCAATACCAACAAGTAATAATAATAATAATGGTTTAGATTTATATGGTGCTTTTTCTCTGGAAGTCCAGACTCAAAGCACTCGCACAGAGACCATTATTCATTCACACCAATTCATACCGGTGGCGGTAAGCTAAGCTAGCCACAGCTGCCCTGGGGTAGACTGACGAAGACGTGGCTGCTAATTTGCTCCTACAGCCCCTCCAACCGCCACCAACACATTCATCTAACATTCATGCAGGGTAAAGTGTCTTGCCCAAGGACACACCGACAATGACTGGGAGGAGCAGGAATCGAACCACCGACCCTTCGGTTGGTGGATGGCCACTCTACCACTGAGCCACTGCCATCCGTAAGTACACCACAGTCTACACAAACTGCATGTATGTATCTAAGGTAATAATACCAACAACACAGTGTGTGAGTTGTTGTTGTTTTCCTCTTTTAACTGGAAGTAATGAAGCTTGGGCGTGAGGGAGGAGCTGGATCTGACTGCAGCTGGCCTCCTGTGAGGCATCTACCTCTCACTTAATTACATATACTCTTAAGCCTTCATACATATATGGTGAGTGAGTTCTATCAAAATGTATCCTTGAAATGGTAAATGGACAGCACTCATATAGCGCTTTTTACCTTTGCTTAGGTCTCAAAGCAGTTACATTTACACATCAGTGGAAACAGAGCTACCATCTAACTCACTGGCTAACATCGGGAGCAACTTGGGGTTCAGTGTCTTGCTCAAGGACACCTCGGCATTTGGATCTAACCACCATTGTTACAGTTTGTGGACGACTGGTTCAGCCAGGTAGAGTTGTCATGAAAATTTGCCACAGAGACCTAAACTGTTTCAGTACCAGAATGTACCCATGTTTGTTTCTGTTGTAAAGTTTAAACATAGAGGTCTGTCTGGAGCCACTGACCAGCTGTTGGAGCCTCAAGTGGTCATTTGAGGAACTGCTCCAGAGGTTGTTGCCACTGGTTTTTGTGGCACAACTTGAAGAAGGTTCTTGAGAAGTGTTGGACTGACTGACCCTGTTGTCTCTCTTTACTTAGCTATTTTCTTGCCAGAGTTTATATTAAAACAGAATAGGCACACAAGACCAGAGTGGAAACCCTCATGAGGCTGGTTAAACATACTGTATTACCCACACTGTGCAAAGCTGTCATGAAGATAGAAAAAACTACCTTGGATTCCTTAAAATAGGCACTGTCTAGATTGTAGATAATGATAAGAGTGAAGAGAAACCTTTGAATTAGTGGAGCTTTGTCGAGTGCTGTAAACATGGGGTTAAAGACAGACAGTCTCTCCTGGAAGACGTTCACACTGCTGCTCTCTGGCAGGTTTAGAAAGAATGAAAACAGCGAGAAGTTCAAACCCTGGCTGCTTTCTCTGATTGTCAGATTTGTATGAAGGTGCATAAATTGTTGAACACATCCAGGCCAGCAGGAACAGTATCTGAACAGTCCTGTCACTGTAAGACAGGTGCTGCCTTTAAAAGGTTACATCACACTTTCTCAGAGGGATGGACTGAAACCAGACATGTTCAAATCCAAATGTTGTTGTTGTACAGTGCCTATACATAAATTATGAGTGTAACTTAAAAAGCAACAACACTACACAAGATAAATCAGCTATATTTAGACATTTTCTTACTGCTCTGTTTACTTGTTTATTTCCATATTCATCAGGCTCGCTGAAATGACTTTCCACTGAGCCGCGCTGCTGTTTAGAAACAATTAACAAGATGATATTTCACTTCTGATTGTCTGAATTTTCCCACTGAAAAGCTCCACACAGAGCAGGCGAGTGAGGATGACCTGTGTAATCTACTTACTCCATAATCACCAGCTTCTTCTTCTTCTGAGGGCCGAGGAGCCTCACAGAGCCATATAACCCACCACTGACTGACACCCCACCGTCTCCGAGGACACTAATTAAATTTTGCCATTCATGTATTCTCACTCTCTCTGCAGCTGGGTGCTATTCAGTCTTTATCCTCCAACACAGCATTATTACATACATGGTTTGCTTAATTTGTGTGTAGTGAGTTGTGTTCCTGTGGTGCCTGGTGGTCATGGTGTCATATACAATCAGCTCAGACCATGAAATGAAGATGATCTTTCATCTTCTTTATGGTGCAAAATGAGTTTTATCTGGGTGAAATATTAAGGAAATAATTAACTAACGCAGATTCAGCAGGATATAAATGAACCTGCAGCCTCATTTCCAAAGCCCACATTTTTCTAAAGCTGACATTAAGATGGTGGACAAATAAGGAAGTCAGATGATATGTTCAAAGACCAACAGAGTGTATATAGAAAGGAAGAAGCCAACATGATGTCAGCCGTTGGTTTGTGGAGTTGCATTTTGAAGCCAGGAGCTTGGTATTTGAAGGTAGCCATGTTGGTTTTCTAAAGCCAGAAGTGACCATATTTGGGTTTGAAGGGAGCAGTGAAGTGGGTCTGAACCTTGAAACTGAGGTCACTGTCCGGTGTGTATGAGCCTGGAGTTCAGGTCTGGTCTCACTGGAGATCAACCTCTCGAGAAGTCAGTAGTAATTTCAGCAAGTCATTAATAACTTTGGTAACAATGGTCCCATTAATGAGAGCGAGGGGCATGTAGAAGACTTGGATGTCTGCTGTGCAGTCACCAACTCATGACAATAACATTTTATCCAACTTATGCAATAACATTTTTACTCAATTACAGTACCAGCCATGTTAGCACAAGCTAGCTAAGGTAACTGAGCAGTGTAATCCACATTTCTCTCTGGCCTGAGGCACCAGGTGTGTTTTCATATTGGACCAAGATGGTGCTGACTATAAACTGAATCTCTGGATCCACCATAGAGCGTATTTTGAAAAGGAGGAAGCTGTTAGTTCTTGGAGCCAGAAGTGATTGTGTTTGGATGTGAACGGAGGAGGAAGGTCGGGCCCTTGAACCTGAGATCACTGTCCAGTGTGTATGTGAATGAGTCTCCACACCACCTGTAAATCATTGGAGACTAAAACTGTCAATCAAACAGAATGATTTGTAGAAAAAAATGTATTCACTGAGTATTTCGAGTTGAAAATGACCATTTTTTAAATTAAAGTCCATTGGAGACAGAATTGGGGTATTGTGAGTATTGCACTTTGTTGCACTTCAGCATGAGCTTCAATTTTATCTTTGAATCACTGGAGACCAGATTTGTCGATCCAGATGACCACGCCCCTTAATCTTCCTCTTCTTGAAGCCTAGTATCTATTTAACAGAGATTTTTTTCGAGTGTTGTTGGGTGTGTTGCATTTTTTTGCACTTGGCCTCATTTTTGAGCCCCACTTGTTTCATCCATTTCGATAAACAGTCAGTGGTCTGTCTGCTGGTGGGATATTTCTCTGGGAGTTTATCACAGCTTTCCTAAAAAAAAAAAAAGTCTGCAGTAAAGCAAAACAAAAAGATGTTTAAAAGCTGTGTAGGGCTGCTGTTGGATCTCAGCGGGTCTGTCGCTACAAACCTCACATTTCACATTCATATAACCAACGGACTCAGTGTTGGTATAAAAATACTGATTAGAGCAGCTTTAAAATGAAAATGAAAAAGCCATAACCACACTCTCTACACATTATAGCTACAATCACCATGACACTTCTAACAGCTTATAAACTCCTGTTCATATCAGATAGAAAAGCCATTAAACCCACTGGGATATGTGACCTTATTAAGCACTTGTAATGTCTGAGGTGTATTTTATTACAGCACCAGGCCTGCAGCAACTCTCATAATAGGATTTTACGTTATGGATGTGGTATGTGGAACCGTTCAGGTGTAGCTGCGTAGTTGCTTCTGGATGTTTTCAGTGTTGGGTTGGTGCATCGGTGGCGAGCCGGACATCCACACCAAGAAGTAATGAAAACACTGGATCATGTTACAAGGTGTGCAGTAAACAGAGCCAAAACTAATGACACATTTGAGCGTTATCCTCAAAAAGTGGGTGTAAAACACATGTAATGGGTTATTGAACTATATAGTGTCACTGAGCACCTGCTGATAACCTCCACACATTCGCCTTTGTCTTACACACACACACACACACACACACACACATACAAAGAGATAACAGCCTTTAGATGTCTGAAACAAGCCCATACTATTGCCGCGTGCCATAAATTTCCTCCAATGTGTGTAGCTGTTTTACCAGCTCAGCGAGTGTCGGTGGCCTGCTAGTAACCAAAGGTATAAAAGGCTGCAGTGGGGCAGTGAAACATGAAGGACTGCTACCTACATTATGACCTTTCTCCCTCTCTCCCTCTGCCTCCGCCGCTCGCTTTAACCTGGTTTTATTAGCCGACAGATGGGCCGCCCTCTCTTTGCTGTTTAAATGGCTGTGGCCTGCAGCTACACAGAAAATGCACATCTCCTGTGAGCTGTTAGGTTTTAACACCTCTGCTGAGAGCGGACGAGTTCATCGAGTCTCGGTCTAGCGCCGGGCCTCGTTACCGACCTTTATACAGACGCTTCTTGGAAATCGAGCTGCTGTGAAATAATTCTGTGGGTTTTTAGTAAAAAGTGTCAAGATGGGAGAGAAGAACAGTGAGTTTCAAACACAGACTGTGACTGGAGACAACAACGTGGAAGTGCAAAGAAGTGCAATACCACCGACGACCACTTGAGGCTGCCTTCAAAAAACTCTGGCTCCAACTGACTTCAATTAAAAAAACAGCTGTTTCAACTCTGGTGATCCATCTGGAAATCATTTCATCATTAACGAGATATTAGGCTATAAGAGGAAGATTTAGGGGCGGGGTTAGTTTGATTGACAAGCTGTGTTCACACATGCAAAGTGAAGTTTTGCCTCGCGTTACTAGTGTAAATATGATTAATTTTGGAGATTTTATCCTATGTGAGTATTTGCCATCATCGACCAATAGGAGTACTCCTTCTGGAAAACACGGCATCCGTAAAACCACAACATCCACCACTTCCATCATCAGTGAATCATGAATACTGCTGTTTTTCACCTGCTGTGGAAGTCCAGAAAATGGTGAAAACAGAACCGGTCTTGGTTTTGTCCTGGACGGACACAGCTGGCAATGATAAGTTGTCGTCCATTTCTGCTCCTCGGTGACATCGGGGACTCTCAGCTCTGATTGGTTAAGGGCACGTAAACTGAAAAACTCCAAATTTACCTCTTCTCACCTCTTTGCATTCACTTGTTATGCACTTGTGGTTTTGCAGAAATTTACTTTGTGTTTGGTGCTTTATACACATTGGACAGGGACGCCGGGTCCAATTGTCAGACCCACCTCCTGACTCCACCCTTCATATCCAAATATGGTCACTTCTGGTGCTGAACAACCAACATGAATACATTCAAATACCAAACTTCTGGAGTCCACAAACCAACAGGTGACGTTAGCTCCCATGAACTGTGCTTTAATGATGTGTTGTCCAATCAGCTGCAAAGGCTCAAATGTTCCAAATGGTCAGAGTTACAGAAACCAAACAGGTCCAGCGAGGGACCAAACTGTCTAACTGGAAGCATATTTAGCTTTATCAGGGTGTTGTATTGAAAGTCTACAAAATTAAATAAATAAATCTTTATTTATCAATTATTCAGTCGGAGGCAGAGACACTGACAGCCCAAGGATGCTTCACCTTCAGCACAGAAACATCTAAATTAATGTTGACACCAAAATGTAATACAGACAGTTTAATAACACACCTTGACAAAAGTAAGGCCTTCTGCTTTCTCCTTCTCGAGTGTAAACACTACTCTCCAAAAGCATGTTAACAGTTCAATAGGCATTTAGATTTGAGATTTAAACATGACAATAAATGAAAATATTAGAGCTGTGGAAATTTCTCATTTGCAAAATGCATCACAAAAGAAATGATGCAGTAACAGAAGATAATCAGGAGTTTGTAGCCAATGCAAAATCATAACCTGCCACTTCAGATTGTTGATTTTTCAGCCTGGTCTGAACAGTAAAGCTAAACTCTGAGTCTGTGGGTGAATGTAGGAGATCACTGCAACCATCCACCCAGTACTTTGAAAGTTCATGTCTGGGCACATTTTGGATTTTGTGTCTCAATAATGAATGAACTCTGGTAATATAACAAATGTGAAGAGTGATTTTCATTCTGAGCAAACATCTCCTCCTATAACAAAAGAAACTCAACTAACAGCAGCAACTAAGGAGACAACATCAGCTTTGCCATCCAGTTTGTTGTGCATCTGAAAAGTAATTGCGTTCAGCTGAGAAGCCAGTGATGATTATCACCTGTAATAATAATGAAAATAAAATTTGTAAACCCAAACATGTGTTAACTGCACCCTGAAATTATTACTACTACAATTACAGCAGTCAGCTTCCACTACAAACTCCACATTGGTGCTCCACCTCCTAAATAATTCAATTAGTTCTTCCAGATGAATAACAACAGAGCCTTGATCTAAAAGCAGAATGGAGATGAAGATGCTAAAGATGCTCTCACTACCTCATCACAGCAGAGCAGCAGTAACAACGAGCTGAGGAAAACCTACAGGATTTGTTTGGCTGAAGTTTTAATCAAATACTTGTATATAAATACAGCATTTCCAGACAATTTAATTCAATATTGTGACATATTTCCAACAAACACAACTGCACTACTGCCATATCTGCACTGTTTATAATCTGTACTGTTGCAGTTGTCATGTTGTTTTATTTCTATATTTTAGTTAGGTTAAATTTAGGTTTAAATTTAGCTTATTCGCTACATGTCATTATTTATATTTTTAATTGCTCGGATGTTTCATGTTGAAGACTTTTTATGTAGTTTTCTTTCATCACCGCTTAATATTTATTGTGTGCACCAAGGATCGACAGTGGCTCAGTGGAAGAGCAGTCGTCTACCTACTGAAGGGTCAGTGGTTCAATTCCCGCTCCTCCCAGTCGCATGTCTCCTCAGGCAAAGCACTTCACCCCCCTCGCCTTGTATGAATGTTGAATGAGTGGTTTGGTGGTCGAAGGGGCCACGCCTCCATCAGCCTGCTCCAGGGCAGCTGTGGCTAAGTTAGCACCACTGGTATGAATGAATAATGGTCCCTGTAAAGCACTCTGAGTGTCTTCAACAGTGCTGTATGAGTCCAACCATCATCATTATTGTTATTATTATAAATGTAAGTTCAATTCTTGGTTTGTCCTGTACAGGCAATAAAGTTGACTCTGACTTTCACAAACACATAGGTGGGAAAAATTGTTTGGAGCAATCTGATTGGCCCATTGAAACAAAACAAAACCCCAAAGCTTGCTGCTGATATTACTGGATAACATTAGTGCAGGTGGATGATCCAAACAATCATAAAAATTTAATTAAAATGAAGGTTTTACAACTGAACCTTTGCCTTCATTTTTTCCCAAATACCCAGTGTCAGCAGGTGCACACAGATTATTGTGTTTCAGACAAGGCTGTGACTCATTCAAAGCAATGCAGAGTCACACCACAAAGTCTTTAACAGAGACTATTCTGCGTGAAACACAGAGTATTCCCAGAGAGCTCCACAGGATGAAGTTGAGGAAAAAATGGGTTTAAACTTTTCAGGCTGGACAGGCAAGTGTGAAACAGGTAAAAAGGTTGCAAAGCTTTCATTTCTAAATTTAAAATGTTATTTCTATTTAATTAAAGAGTCCCGGGAACAAGCCGGCACTGTGAGGTTTACTGAGAGATCCACAGTCCTGCACACCTCCACAGTTCGAGGTCAGCCAGTGGACAGCATGTCTTTAATAGAATGAATAATTAAAGCCATACTGCCCATACTGTAACAGCACTGCCAGCAGCATGATAATAGCCTCTTGATTTTTTTATTTTATTACCTGTTTCTCTGTTCTCTTTTCCTTGAAATCCAATTAACAGAAGGAAGGAGCTCTGTGGCACCACACCACATCAATTATTCATCGTGGGGATTTTTTTTTTTTTCTTACAGCGGATTACTGGGAGTTCCTGTGAATATTAAAGACCTGGGAGCAGCCGACAGACCAGATGTGTTACATCGCTCTCATCTGACACATCTCTCTAGGATTCAACCACTTCCTCTTCCCCTTCGCCTTTAGCTTCTGACTGTATGACCAGATCATAGACTGTATTTAGAAATGGACAAAGGAAGCGAGGCTCAAAAATGAGGCCAATGTGGAAGTGCAAAAAGTGCAATACTCCCGACGGCCACTAGATGCTGGCTCCAGAAAAATCTGGCTCTAAATGACTTCAATTCATTTTCAATCCTGAAACACTCAGTCAATATATTTTTCCACCAGTCATTGTGATGTCATTAGTTAAAGTCAACTCTTCTTCTCGGAGATCAGGTGGTCCATCTGAAAATCATTTATTATTAAGGAGATATTAGTCTGAGAGAAGGGGAGGAGTTAGGGGCGGGGTTAGTTTGATTGATAAGCCTGATCTCCAATGACAGCAGCACTGAAGTCCAGTCTCATACACATCATATATCCAGACATGGTCACTTCTGGCTCCACTCACAGTGCTGTGCTGCATGAGACCACAAACCAAAGGGAGACGTCACACTTCATCCTCACCTGGACAAGACTGTCGCCAGCACAAACACAACCATCCACACTCACCTATGGTCTAATATGGAATAATCAGTTCATCTTATGGCAAGCATGTCTTTGGACTGTGACAGGAAACCAGAGTACCCAGAGAAAACCCACCATGCACAGGGAGAACATGCAAACTCCGCACAGAAAGGTCCAAGCTGAGGTTTGAACCCAGAACCTTCTTGCTGTGAGATGACAGTGTCACTTGTGATGTCACACAGACACAGTCTATGAACCAGATACTTCACTCAGGTCTGCTGATGACTGGTATAAACTGAGGACTGAGAGTAGCACCACACACACACACACACACACACATATATATATATAATTGTTCTCCAGGTTCTTGTATTTCACAAACTGGTTTCTGTGCTAAAGACTAAGTAACTGTCTACGACCACACATGTAAGCAGAAAGTGTCCTGGTTCTGCAGCTTGTTCCAAATGGACATCTAGTGGCATCAGTTTATTATTCAAAGTGACAGTGCAGAGCAGAACATGAGTTGTGCATCTGCTGCGAGCTGCCTCCACCCGTGCTGCTGACCAGCAATCTCTGAATAAACCAATCAATTATGTAACTAAGTGCTTGTCAGGAGCAGCAGTGCCTGTCTGGCTGGTTGGGGGTTAACAGCTGTGGTTTTCTTCTGAGCTAACCAGGTCAGCAGTGTCCTCTAAATGATATAGAGCCTGTTCACACTTAGTTTTAAACTGTGTCCCAGGTGATTGGATCACAAGAGGATTCATCCTTATTGGATTTTGAGGACACATCTGGACAGCCAAGACACACTGAGTTCACAGCTGGTATTTACATGCGTCTCCAAACCGTCCTGCTGACCACTTGTGTTCGGGTATCACTAGGTTTGGAGACGTATGTTAAATAAAGGTATGTCTACAGATGTGTCTGAGCTGTCCACTTGTTATCCGATCATCTGAAATACATTATAAAACCAAGTGTAAACACTTTGCTTAGTGTGCCACTCTGACAAATAACACCATGAACCTTCACTAAACAGTGAATCATTTGAAGTGTTTGGAAATGAAAACGTCTCATTTTAGTTGCAGGGACTTCTACTGATCGAAGAGGGATGGTACAGTATCATGTGTTTAGGTAACGAGCCTCTCTAGTATTTCTGTGGACGGAAACCCACCATTTCTTCAGAGAGTGAGTGAAAAAAAGCGATGTACAGGTATACAGGAAGAAGTGATATATGCTTGTGTTGAACTGGCTTTTTCTTTATTAAATGTTGCAAAAAAAACCGAAGATGGACGTGTCTGAGGAAGTTTGTTTCAAGGGTGCAACATTTAGGAAGCTGAACACCACATTCCCAATTACACAAAAGGTGTACACACATTCACTGAGATCTACATATTGTAACATGTTGGTCTGTAGATCATACTTCAGCAGAGTCATTCCTGATGATCTTGATGATGTGAACATGCAGTGAATGTGTATTTACCTGTTTAACTGAGAGGCTTCACAGTGCGTGTTGTGTCCCTCCTCTTCTGGTCTTCACTAGGCCTGTTGCGATAATCATTAAGTCAATTAATTGCACGATAATTGAAAATGAGCTCGGTAAGTTTACTGGGCTCGATAATTTTTCATTTCTCAAAGACATTGGATAAAGAGTTAACTTAGCTGCGTTCGTCTCGACTGACTCCTCTCAGTTCCTCAGCGTAACGAGGAGTGAACCCTCCTGTCAGTCTCTGTCTCTGTGTGGGGAGGCGGGCACCTGGCGCACCACAGATGGTACTTGAACTAGCCTTTGGTAGCGACTCGGCTCGCCTCAGTTGTTGTTAATGTTGTTAATCCATCAAGTTTGAGCCTGGTTAAAAACTTGCTCCGACGATTTTGGAGATATGAGCTCTGCTACAACCTCCATCAGCTGTTTGACCAAGAGCTCAGGTTTTTTTCAGCTGATGTTTTAAATAAAATGTTAACGTTGCACTAAAGCCGTTAGTTATTGTATTAAAGTTATTGTAGATTAAACCGATCTATTCAGTGGGTTTCCCCACACAGTAGAAACTTGTTATTGTGACAATAACCGTGCAGACTGTTGGCTGCAGGTACAAATGTTTCCGTGCCGCCTAGTGATGACGCAATGACGGCGCAGCTGATCAGTGTGATCAGCTGATCGATAAGCGCAGCGCTGTGTTCGGGCTGGAGCAAATGGATCGCGTTTT
>OOFC01050225.1:0-30846 GCA_900323345.1 Pseudochromis fuscus | reverse complement strand
CTGTATTATACCCACAGACTGTATTATACCCACAGACTTTATCGTACCCACAGACTGTATCGTACCCACAGACTTTATTGTACAAACAAATTGTACCGTACCCACAGACTGTACCGTACCCACAGACTGTATCGTACCCACAGACTGTATTATACCCACAGACTGTACCGTACCCACAGACTGTATCGTACCCACAGACTGTACCGTACCCACAGACTGTATCGTACACACAGACTGTATTATACCCACAGACTGTATCGTACACACAGACTGTATTATACACACAGACTGTATCGTACCCACAGACTGTATTATACCCACAGACTGTATCGTACCCACAGACTGTATCGTACCAACAGACTGTATCGTACCAACAGACTGTATCGTACCCACAGACTGTATTATACACACAGACTGTATCGTACACCACAGACTGTACTGTACCCACAGACTGTATCGTACCCGCAGACTGTACTGTACCCACAGACTGTATTATACACACAGACTGTATCGTACCCACAGACTGTATTATACACACAGACTGTATCGTACCCACAGACTTTATCGTACAAACAAATTGTACTGTACCCACAGACTGTACTGTACCCACAGACTGTATTGTACCCACAGACTGTATTATACCCACAGACTGTATCGTACCCACAGACTTTATCGTACAAACAAATTGTACTGTACCCACAGACTGTATTATACCCACAGACTGTACCGTACCCACAGACTGTACCGTACCCACAGACTGTATCGTACACACAGACTTTATCGTATCCATAGACCCATCATACCCATGCTGTCCTGCACTTTGGATCTTTCAGGATGTTGAAAAATCTCACTCTTCTCCTTCTACAGTGTCTGTTTGTACATCCAAAGGTTACACAACTAGTCGGCATGGTGTTTCCTACCAGTTACCAGTCAACAAGCTGCCACAAATGTGTTACAATCCAACACTCCCCCCACTGTGTTGACTTGCTGCCTACCAAGGAAACACATGGTAGGAAACCAGAAGCTGTGTTACATCACGGGAGAGTTTCCTACAGAGTCAGGGAGTGTTTGTGTGGAGATGCTGATTACGAGACATAACACAGGTGAGCACAGTGAAGCAGGTGAGGTACTGTACAGTGGGAGTGGGGCTGGTCATCAAACAGGAGGGAACAGAGCAAAGACCAGGAGTCAAAGAACAACACTCTCCAGAAAGACGACTTCAGGAACAAAAAAAAATACAGGGAAGTAAAACAAAGAGACACAATTAAAAGATCTGGGACAGGTCCCTGCAGCCAGGTCCAATTTGTGAGAAGTTTGTAACAGCAGCAAATAAATGGAGAGGGTGTTCATGTTTGAATATTTCAGAGGAGGGGGGTCAGTTTTATGGCAGGTGGCAGGGTGGGGGTTTAATGTCCTGCTGGTTAGGGCCTTAGCAAGGGGAGGAAAAAGTTGGTCAGTCTAACTTAGGCTGCTGTGGCCTCATTAGAGGAGGACTGGTAGATGTAGCAGGAGTAACAGTAGAGGTAGTAGCAGTAGCTGCAGTACTAGTACTAACAGTACAAGTACGCAGACAGCCAGGATCATCTTTTACCCAAACAGTTGGAACTTCTTTCTTACTTCGGTGACTCACACATACAGTAGGTTGTGACTTGTACCGTGAATCACTCTGCAGCTGGAGTGTTGATTGGCCGGCCGGTGCTGCCATCCTCATTTCCTCCCGCTCCCACTCTTCATATCCATCCTGTCAGCCTCAGCTCTCCTCACAGAGGAGGGAGGAGGTGCTGCAAGTGTAACTGTGGTGGCATCGCATCCGCCTTTGGACCAAACCTCACTGCTACCTCCTTAGTGTAGGCTAAATATAAAGAATTAGATGAATAATTAAGTGGGTAAACAACACAGCCAATGAGGTTGTGCACTGTATGATACAGTTGAGCAATGAAACACCCAAATCCTGCTCTGTGGCATGTATGAAAATAATGAGCCGGCCCAGATGACTGATTTTGTATTTTGATGGCAGGAGAGAAAGATGTGAGTGATGGTTGAGAGTCTCAGTCACAGCCACTGCTCAGCTGGCTGCTGTTTCAATAGGAACAGTGACTGCATCACTGTGACATGTACAACTCAAGTCGTCATCAGGCTGTAACAACAGTCTGCTAACAATGACATCGTTAGTAAAGTCGCAGTGCATAAAATACTCATTAGGAAGGTGAGAGTACATGCGACAGTGAAAAACCATCAACACTGCTCTACACAAGTCATATGAGCCACATGAGTCATCTTCACCATATCCCCACCAAGTGCATGTGCAGCTTTCACTTACACTTACACTGACTCCTGAGATCCAATAATACTTTAGTTCAAATATTTTTTTTTTAAAGAAACTGAACCTGTTCTGGACTTCACTTTCCAGCAGGGTGGAGGTTTAAGTCCCAGACCGTTTGGTGTGAGGTGCCTGTGAGCCAATGAGCCATCGATAATGTCCAAGCTCATTCCCCCGTGAAATTACGTGATCTTAACCTCAAAAATGAGATTGTGTAGATGTCGTAGGAACGGATGCAAAGTAAAACATTTTCAGGAGTGCAGCCTTCGACGTACTACACGTCATCACCTGCACGACTGAGAGTGGTCTTCAACATCTGCTCTGCTGCACCCACATCAAAGGCTGAATATGTAAACCTGACAACACAAACTGTATGAATATATGAGGAGAGAGAACACTGATGAGCTAAAACATTATGATCATGTTTTAGATTATGTTGAACCTTCCTGAGATGTATCTTGGAGGCTGCATGAGGGGCCCTGTGGTATCAGAGCCACATACGTTAGCAGCAGATCCTTGTAAGTCCTGGAAGCTGTGAGCTGGAGTCTCTGTGGATCAGATTTATTCCAGATATCTTCCAGCTGCCTCCTGGTTGATCCCTGCACAGTCCACCATGGGGACATTTCTATAACTTCCATCTAAAAGTCTGACTGTGGATAAAAGCTACCTGGTTACCTGCAGTTCAAACACACTGTGCTGCTGCAGGTACAGACGTGTGATAGGTGTGATATCCAACAAGATTCATTATTTTAAATTAAATCATCACTTTTCATCAGATGTGATGAGATGAGCACGTTTTCATCTCATGACCAGGTAGGAGTCAGTAAAGCTCAGAAGATGAGGGACTGATTTACTGTTGGACTTTAAAGCCACTGACATACGGACAATGCAAACAAAGACATTTTATTTCCATTTGTACAGACACCAAACAAGTTAGTTGGAGTTTGGTGCACTCCTCACTGCTTCATACCACCAGCTAAACCTGGACTCTATCAAATCCCTTTATGAAGCATCAAATTCAAAAGTATCATTATGAACGTGGTGAAAGAGGGATGTGGTTGTTTTTCTTCAATGTGTGTTTGATTATTTGTTATAAATCTGTTTTGTGTGTCATTTTCTATGTATTTAGTACTGTATTTTCCAGACTATTGATCACACCTGTCTATAAGCCACTATTGAATTTATTCAAACAGTTTCATGTGGTCCACTCTGGTCTGATGTGACGACGCTAAATGTATCGGCAGCACGGAGCTTGCTAGCTTGTAAAAAGCTAACGAGCTTCGTGCCACCGATACATGAGAAACACCAGTGTTTAAGTTCAAAGCATTGGAAAAAAGTAGCGGCTTATAGTCCAGAAAATACGGTAGTTAAACTCAAAGATTCTACATTTTCATACATTTTACAGGATACAGATTCATGAAATCATTTCTAGGTGCAACCATGAGGTGTTTTCATGTTGCTTTACAATAATTTATCAACTAATAAAATTTAATTTAGGGCTGCAAGAACTAATGAATTAAGCCAACCCGGAAAAAGTATACATACACGATTATTTCAAACAAAATCTTAACTTTCTGGTTTGGTAAGCAGAGCAAAGCTGAAAGTTACTCAAGTTACATAGTTGAAAGTTTCCATGTGAAGGAGATGATAGAGCTATTATGTCATTATGTTGAACACAGGAATTGAATAAACAAAACTGCAGATGACTAGTTTTAGGCAGATCAATTAATACTGACTATTCAAGCACCACAATTTACAACTGAAAGACAGTAGTGAATCAATAATCTTTCAAAGACACTGTCATTGTGGAAATGTGTGATTACAAGGGTAAACTGCACATAGCGTATTCATATGTGTTTCTGAACATCAGTGTAATATACATCTCGGTCCAGTCTCTGCTGTCTCGCCTCACCTGCTGTTCTGACAGGGGTTTGTTCCTGTGGTCTCGTCACACAAGGCCCCGCTGCGTCCCGGAGGACAGTCACAGGTCACCCCCGTCTCCCCCCCCTCTCTGCACGCACCCTGTGCACACACACTGCAGGAGTGACACCCGGCCAGAATGCCATCACCCTGGCGACAGAGCAGGAAGGGAAGAAAACAGTGAGACAAGACAAGTATGGAGGTGGTTTCACCTTACAAACATCTTCCTGTTGCCTTATTGCTGGAGCTTTATTAGCACCAGGGGTCCTGTGTGAATATGGTAGAGATAGTATCTATGCTCTTCACACAGCTGCTACCTGGCTTTGCTTAATTGTGCCCTAAAACCCTTAAAAGAATATTGTAGATTGTTGTAGATTTTGCACGAGAATTAGACTTTTGACAATATGTCTTCCTCTCATACCAAAGAAACTGTTTTATTACCCTAACGCAGGTCATATATTTTATAACTTTGACAATGTTTATGCTGCAATTTGAACTAGTAGATACAAGAGGCCCCTTTTTGCCACTTACCTTGCTCTCGACCCCTTGTGGTCGTCCTGTTGTGGATCTGAAACTCAGATCTTGAAGCTCCCCGTTGATCCGGACGTTGTGGATGCAGCCGTTAAAAGCCTGTGGGGAACGTTCAGGGCCTGGGCGTAGACCTGAGGCCACCACCTGGGATGGTACACCTGGGAAATGAAGGAGAAAAGGAAATGGACAAACAATGAGAAGAAAGAAACAGAAGTTGCAAAACATTGTAGAGAAATAAGGGCAACCGAAAGAAAAACAGACGGGAACTGCTTGATTAATAGCCTCGACTCTCTGATTTCATTCGTGATTGGTTCTTACAGAAAAATACAAGAGTACAGCATGATCACTGTTGCACAATAACATTATGTTTCTGTCTAGCACTTGAGAGAAAAGGCTTACTGTTCTCAGAGGAATGTCTTTCCCCCTTTTTTAAAGAAAAGAACAAAAACAGCTCTCCACTTCCTCACCACAACCCCTTGCTGGGATTTAGTGTGTGTTAGTGTGCATGTTGTGGGTGCCTGTATATGTATGCATGGCCAACATGTGATTACAATCACGGAAAGGCAGTAAAGGGGAGGCAAAAGTAACATGTGTGTTCAGTGCATGTGTCTACAAATATGTATAAGTACATAAATGTGCATGTGTGTGTGTGTGTATGTACCTCCTATGTACAGTTGAGTGTTGTGGTCGACGGAGGGCTGCCGTGCGAGCTTGCCCAGGCTCTTGGGGGCGCCGTTATCCACCACCAGGCTCAGTGAGCGGTTCTGAATCAACAGCTCGACTGTGTGGAATAGGCCGTCATTCACCGACTCAACACTGTAACAAACAGATGCATAAACAGAGGAAGGATTTTCAATATGGTTCCGATTATGATAAATTACTCTTGAGTTCTATACCAGACGGCAGAATTAGGGAGGAAAAAAAATGACAGAGTAAATTGGAAGTACCAGACACAAAACAGACTCCAAACATTGTCAAGTCAAACATTTTTTTTCTTTGTTTTGTTGTGTTTGCAAATCGACCAAAGTAAATGAAAAATAAATTAGGGGAGTCTGCATTGAAATGCTATTCTGAGACATAGAACAGACTGATTACATCCTCCATGTGGTGCTCTTTTTTTGAAAGAGATTAACATGTGCCCTTGATCTAAGCCATGGTTTCCCAACATGAGGGTTGAGGCCCTGAATGGGTCCCCTAGCTGCACATGGGCTTGTTTATTGTGATGAGCGTGAGCCTTGGGGCGAAACTAGACTTACACACTTTAATAGCCGGACTCAACCAGTTTGGACCATTGTGGTGAAGATGCCTTTTTACGAGAGTTCTGATATTTTTTGGAGGAAAATAAATATTTCCACTGAAGAGAAGTCTGCACTGAAGCAGGCATATGACCTTTTGCACCGTGTCTGACCCTGGGAAGAAAGTGTGAGTGTGTGTGTGTGGATGTGTGTGGATGTGTGTGTCTGAGATTCTCCACTAAGTGGTTTTTGCTGGAGGGGAGACAGACAGCTATAGAGACAGTGGTTTGGCAAAGCCAAAAGAAGGAGAGAGAGCAGGAGTGAGAGACAGAGTGGGAAAGAGAGGTAGATGGTGGTGGGGTGGTGAAGTTGACTGTGCCTCCGTTCACCCAAGTTCTTGCAGAACATCAAAAACAGAAAAGAACAAGTGAAGCCACTCTTTCCGCTGGTGGTCTGCTCCAGACTCCCACAGCTAAACACCAAGACAATACTTCCCTTTGTCTGCCGCCGTTCACTGGCTAACTAACGAAGGAGCCTCAAGTCAGCTTTGATTGACAGCTGTTTATAGAGTGTTCAGATTACAGTGATGTTACATTAACAGCCAATGGAGCGGGGTTGTGAGTTCTGGAGGCGGGCCAGTGTGACTTTCACAAAAAATGCTGACCATTCAAAAGCAGAAACCCAGAGAACAGAGCAGAACACTAGGTTTACAACACACACCAGAACATATTCATTAAAAAAGGTTATAAACTATTGCTTTACTTCATCTTACATACTTGAATAAAAGTGTTGAATCAAAACTCAAATTGAAGATCTGATGTTTGTTGTAGGGATCCATAGGTAACAAGAAACAACAGTTAAAAACTTTTGTTTCTCTGGACAGTCGTAGCTCTGGTGGTTTCTAAAATAGCTACTTCACTGTAGACCCAACACAGACACATGCATGGTTTTCATTAGGAGCCATGTAATTTAATAACGGTCTCACACAGGCCTGCTGCAACCAAGCAAAATGATGCCTAGCCTGAAAGACTGCTTATCTACCTCACCACCCTCCTCTCCTATCTTGACTTTTTTTTGCATCTCCTTTCCCTTCTCTCCTTCTTTACATCTCCTCGATTAAACCTGATATATTCTCTTCTTCTCTTTTTTCCTTTTTTTTCACTAATGCCATTCAACAGTCAATTTTACTTCTATCCCTCCTCAAACATTTCTTGGCTTTTACTCTTCTTCAACCCATTTGTTCAAGTCTCTGAACAGTTGAATCGAACAAACAGCTGAAGACACTCTCAAATTGATTTGTTGCACAGCTACTTCATTCACTGATTTTGACACATCTCTCACACACACACACAGACACACACACACAGACAAAGTGCTGAATCTGTCATGAGACCAAAGCTCCACCAGGTGGCAGTAGATGACTAAAGGTTAGTGTTTCCCAGTCTGAGCAGCTGCCAGCTCTGCAGGTGAGTGTGTGTTTGAAGTTTGCTATCATTAGTCTTCATTAGTGTTTTGAAGTTGATATTTTCAAGAACATGACTGTGACGTGTGTGTGTGTGTGTGTGTGTGTGTGTGTGTGTGTGTGTGTTTGTGAATGATTCTACAGATCAGTAGCAAAATACATCAGTACAATTCTTCAATACAATCCATGTTATATTCATTGGCACCTGCAAATATATGTTATTATTAATTTATTATTAATATTATGAAGTTGTACATGCCATTCCATGTTTTGATGAACATGTATCTGTGTCTGTGTGTTTCATCATCAAGTGTGCGTTTTAGGTTGTTTTTTTGAGTGTTTGTTGAGTTGGCTGTGTTGGCTCTGTGCATTAGTAAGAAAAAAAACAACCCATTTTCTAATTCAATAAAAACAAATGCACAGCCATAGCAGATTTCAAATGCCTGTCTCTCTTACTCTCATTGTATTTGCCCAAATCCACAGGGGACATCAATTTCCTGCCAGTCCAGCACCCTGAATGAGTACACACGCACACACACAAATAAACTTCACAAAAAATAACTTCCCTTGACTAAAAACTGGCCTTTTTTCATGTAACTGACTCAAATACAAACCCAGAAGTAATTACAGATCATTGACTTTATCTGAAATTGTGAAAAAACAATATTTGGATTAAAAACAACTCAGGCAGATCCATTTACACTGTTAAATCTAATTAGGCACCGCTATCATTTACTATGTTTCTAATCCACATTTACTGCATTTGAGTGTGGGCTGATGCCTGAGTGAATGTATTTACGATTTCGCATGTTTGTTACTACATACTGTCTACAGTGTGTGTATATGTGTATGTATGGGTATCGTTGCATGCTTTATGTGTTGCATACACACATATATATTGTGTGCATTTACTTGTTTAGTGTGTGTGTGTGTTTAGCAGCCCATTCTGATTAAAATGATGCTCAGCAGACAGGCATCCCAGTTCCATATTGCCGTGGTAACCTCAATTAGTCATTGCGGAGACGGCAGCTGCAGAACGGCGAGCTCCTTCACTGTTTTCCTTGTCTCTTTTTTCCAGCTTTCATTAAACCAGGCTGGCCAGTTCAGATGAAATTTGTACTTTTCAGGAGTGGTATCGCAGCATTTTGATGTAGAGTCTCAGGAATGAGCCCTCCTTGTTTCTGGCCTCTGGGGTTTCACTATTAGAATGTCTCAATAGCCTTTGAGCATTTTAAGCCTATAATGTTCAAGGATTGTCTGTCTGTTTTAACCACAGCCTCGTGGTTTCTAAGAGCCAAATTCAGGTCAGACATTCAGCCACTTTACTCACCTAATTCTGGGCACAAAATCCTTTTGGAAGACATGTAACTGAATAGAAACTGTATGTAAACGCTGTATATTACAAAAGTATGAATAACTCTGTGTGGTGTGGATGTGACTTCTGTGACAGGCCACACAAATAGTTCATTTGATGTGGTGTATGTGACTACACAGTGTGTACAGGCAGGGGTAGGACTATAAAAGGAACACCTGTGCAATAAATCATTCCTAACGTCATCAATACAAAAACAATTCTGTGATAAATGTGTAGATTTGACTTGATTATATTCTAAGCAGAGGACAAAGCATGCATGAGATTCTTACTATCTCCATAGCTCCCTCCTTCACCATCATCTCTCACCAGCCTTCCACTCACAGTTGCATTAAACACAGTTTGAGCTGATGTAGCAAATATTTTATTATTTACCTCCTAATTCTTTCATAAATGATATTAAATATTGTTTAACATTCACATTATTCATGCAGTAAAATGTTTTGTTTGTTCGATCATTTAATTTGCGCAAAGTTACAAAATTTCAAACATGGCGACTCACTAAAAATCACCTGTTCTGCTGCTGGTAGGTACATCACAGCATCTGTTCCTCCTGTAATCTCTCTTTTCCTAAGTGATCTCCACTTCCTCCCGACGTTCTTTACAACAACCCTCTCCAGATCACTTTCCCTTTTCTTCTGTTCAGCCATCCATCATCATCCTTCCCCACCCGGCCTCACCTGTTTTTTCTCTGTCTCCTCTTTGTCCACTCATCCATTCCCCTCCATCCTTTCCTCCTACTGCCTCCACCTTTCTTTATCATTCTTTTCTCCTTTCATGTACCCATCCATCCCCACATCCCTCCCTCTGTCGCTCGCTGATGAATAACAGTAGATGTGCACGCTTTGACCTGATGGGAGATTAGTGTGACATTTAGTAAAGGGCACCACATTAATACACAACAAATACACACTCTGTGTCCCCCTCTCCTACACACACACACACACACACGGTCATTTAACACTGGACATGCATAACCACTTTCATCTGTTGCTAATGAGAGCACAGTAAAGGACTCGTACACCATCTCCTTTCTCTCCTGCCATCTTTTTGTCTACAGATCCAAACCTACACCTTCACCTCGACACATTACTTTAACATGTCTTTATCATGTTTCCTGCTTTTCACATCTAGTCGTGAGATTTCTCCTCTTTTCATTACCTAACATATTTTGCACTGTTTTTTGTCGTCTGTGTTTGTGTCTATGTGCACATACATCATTTTGCTTCCTAGTCTTTTTGCACATTTCTACACGTGTGACCCACAGGCATCTCCTTTGTCCTGCTCCTCTGCCTGTATCATCATGCTAACTTGGAGTTTACCCTGTAGACTTTGTTGAGCTGTAAGTGTGCCATGGAACAAATTTCAGTGGTAAGTGGCTATGCACATGAATCTGGCACATGTGCTAGCAGTCAAGGATGCACACTGTGTGTTTTGGTGAGGACCACTGACTGTAAAGTTTGTTCGTTAGTAAAATAATTCCACCGGGCACCGATAATCCAATCTGTGAGACACAGATACTCAACAATCGAAATCTGGCACAATTAAATCTCTATGCCAGAAGCAAATTTTAACTGAATTAGTTTTACGTTATTGCACATCAGTCTGGACAGGACTGCTGTATTTCAGTGATTTGTGAAAACTGGCTTGAACACAATGCTCCGTCTGGCTCACGGGTTCCTACACCAGATAACCAACTGAGGGATCACTCAGAAACATCTCAGCGACTGGCACCGCTCCCTGGCCCTCGGTTGTATAGAACCGCAGTAACTTTACAGACAGTGCCATGTTTGGGATCTGCCAGTGCTGGTGGTTAAATACTTACGCCATTCTGGACAGTATCAGTCCAATGGCGGCTGGGTGTTCTGCTGTGCCTGCCTGGCCATGTGGTTTGAGTCAGTTTACAATGTATTTCCAAATTAGGGCAGATAAGATATGTCCATTTGCAACGCTCAGAGTCATGCAATCAAAAGATGGCACATTCAAAGGAACACATAGATGCTTGTGGTAAAATGAGCCTCAGAATTGGAGTTGGGCCTCGTCTCCTTCCAGATTGCTAATGCTAAACATAACATAGAGACAGTATTCACTAAGCATGATGCTCAGACATGACTGGACTCTGTGAATTTTTCTTTTATTCTTGTGGAGTTGCTCATGTTCCCCCATTTTGCTTCCTTGTCTCTATTCATGTCATCCTTTTTGGCATTTCGTATATCTCATTTTCAATCCTCTCTTCCTGCGCTACAGTACTTTTTCTCTATCCCTCTCCCCTGTCTTCATCTGTGTCTCTTTTACACTTTCTTTCTCCACTTCTCTCAGTTTTTCTTGCACTGTGTCTGTCTGCCTCCCTCCCAGGCGTGGCCCGTGTCAAGTTAACAAGAGCAGACAGGGATAATTCCCTGACTCAGTCTGTGGTTTACTTTTCCCCTCTGCTCCTCTCCCTCTTTCACTCCATCCCTCTGTCATCCCTCAGTCCTCTCTTATCCATCCTGCCGTTCAACCGTGTTTCATGGTCTTTTCATTTCGACCGCCTCTATCCATCTGTTTTACTCCTTCCGTTTCCCTCCTTTGGCGTGGCAATGTATTCCACTCAGTTATCTGTTTATTGTGGTGTCTGCTATTTCATTCATGCCTTCCGTCCATCCATCTGTCTTTCTTTCTGTGTGTCTCTCTCAGCTGATTAATCTGTCTTTCTATGCATCTGTACGTCCCCGACTGTCCTCTCTCCTGCTCCAACCCTGCCTCCACCCCACCCCATCTGTGCCAATGCCTAATTAGATTCATCCCATCATTTCCATTCTTTCATTCAATCCCTCCTTCTTCTCTAATGATCCCTTCCTCTTGTCGTCTTCTTCTTGCCTTTCCCAATATGTCATGGATTGCCAACACCAGCACATACTCTGGTTAAGGTCACATTTGGGATATGCAGCTCCTGCTCATTAACCAACCCAGATTGCAAAGCAACGCCATTCTCGGGAAGAAACACAGAAACAAAACGTCTTTCCACACACATGACCTCAGGGCGCACATCTGCCCCGCTGATGCCTCATATTCAGTCACAGGTATTAATAGAAATCACCTCTGTTCAACACCTGCTGGAGATCTTGACGTTAGGCTGAGTGCATCTCCCATATGTGGAGGTTCTTCAGTGTAGTGCAGCATTTGTTGGTGCACTCTGTCTTTAGTGACCTTTGATAAACTGATGCACACAAATATTGAATTATAACAATAATGTCGGGCTATACTGAACCATGGAGATTACTTTCCTTTGCCTTACTCCTCTGAGGATGTCCAGCCTCAGATCAGCTGCAGAGCACAGCCCCGGACTCAACTTAAACTTTAAAATCCGACTCCTACTTCAGTCCTCTCCCAAGCGTTGAACATCTCTACTATCACAACACGAGCAGCATCCTATTAAGGTACAATGCTCTAAAGGTTTCTACACTATGTTCAATACACAACATGGAAAAGAAACTGGCATCAATGATCCTGTGATATCTCAAATCATACGTTCTGCATCCACAGTGCACACACTGACAACATGGGGTTACACAGATCCAAAATTTATGACGGAGCGGACTCCATGTGGGGATCACATGTTCCGACAAACGTGTGAACACATCAGCGTGTGCAGACTCCAAATGTAGTCTAAATGGAACCACATGCATGTCTGCTGTCCATGTTCATTTTGTACAACTGGCCATTAACAATTTAACACTGCTACAGTAAAATTTTCGCAGCTTGCAAAGACTTCATACTTTATCCCCTTCATCTAAGAAATGAAGTAAACTGAACTGGCATGCATCAGTTTTATGTTATGACTTTGATTGTGGCTTAATTTATGGCAAAAACGTGAAAACACTGCAATAAACCAAAGTCCGAAGAAGAATTGAAAACATATACACATTTTACTGTGGGCAGATGAATGAATCATATTTGAAATATCTGATGCAGAGACAGTTTGCTCTTAAAAATTGTGGCTTCAGTTTTCTTCTCCCACAGCTACTTACAGGATTTGTAATATGACGTAATGTCTTAATCCTAAAGCCAAATTTATTATAGACTGGCTGCATATTATCACCAGAAGCAGTAAGATCAGTGTTTTCTTCTTTTCTTGATGACCTTGTCTCTATCCACAGAGACAACAGAATGGAGAGGAGCCAAACCCTCAAAGCAAGATAGAAGTATAAAGCAAGATGGACGGAGAGTGAATGAGAAAGCAATGAGCTCTCTCCCTGAGCTCTTCCCCTTATTTCTCCTCTTCTTACTTCTTCTCTCTGTTGTAGTCGTTCAATTACACACATCTGTCTGCAAGTTATGGTCGTTCAAAAGTCGTCAAAGTGAATTTTCAATCTTTTGTTTTACCTATTTTCTATCTTCCTCGAACACCTTTACCGACCACTGGAAGACATTAGCAGTACTGTGTTTCAGATCCTGTCCTCTTCAATACACAAATCTCTTCTTTGGATCTATTATAAAGAAATACTATAGTATATGATGCTTAAATCCATCCTTACTGACCAATCATCTTGCCAATAGTCTTTTGTTTTAGGTATTAATTCAAAATGTGGTAAGGAAATATTAGTGTTGATACACAAAGGTGTTATCTGTGCTTGTGTCACAAAAAAAATATCCTTCAAGACAATAAGGTGAGGGCAGCACGGTGGTGCAGTGGTTAGCACTTGTGCCTCACAGCAAGAATGTTCAGGGTTCGAATCTGGGCTCGGGCCTTTCTGTGTGGACTCTGCATGTTCTCCCTGTGAATGCGTGGGTTTTCTCCGGGCAGTCCGGCTTCCTCCCACAGTCCAAAGACATGCTTGTTAGCTGAATTGACCATAGGTGTGAGTGGGAGTATGAATGGTTGTTTGTCTCTGTGTTAGCCCTGTGATAGGCTGGCAACCTGTCCAGGGTGTACCCCGCCTCCTGCCCGATGACAGCTGGGATAGGCTCCAGCAGACCCCTGTGACCCAAGTGTGGAGAAGCAGGTATAGAAGATGACTGACTGACAACATGGTGTTGTCTTTTCACATCTTTTTCCTCCGTTCTTCATGCTACAGACATTGTTGAGGGAGACGCAGACAAATCAATAGGAGTCAATCAGCAGAAGACAAAGATGGACACGGGCTCTTTTTCTCTCACTGTCTACTTTAACTCAAAGTCCATCTTTCATTTTTGTGTCATACATCTTCTCTTTTCCTTTTCGCCTCCTTTGATTCCCCCCTTCAGCCAGTTTCGTGCTTCAAAATGGTGAAGACAGAAGAAATGGTGAGGTCAGAGAGAACAGTGAAGACAGAGTCGATGGAGCATCAAATTAAAGATTTTTAATACAGGCCGGACCACGTCGCACGTCCGTACTACGTGCAGTGTAGCACCACTTTGCTGTGAATGTGTATTGTTTTTGAGGACTCAGTCTGTGTGTTTCTTTCACTCTTCAATTATTACCAGTGATGTTCAACTTGTTCAAGGATGTGTTTTATTTATTTAAACATGTATTGGGTGTGACTTGTGTTGCTACATTTCTTCTTATTTCAAAGAGATACAGTGGAGACATAGTAGTTACATAAAAGAGAAACCATGAAACTGAACTATCAAGGAAATTGTTTCACATATTTATGTCATGCATATTAATGAATACACTTTGTACAAAGAATTCATGTTAGTATTTGCATTTTGCACATTTTTCACTATTGTTTATTTGTCATGGCACATCCTGTAATATATCTGTACATCTATATGCTGCATGAAGTTAAACTGAAAGCACTATCATGTTCTTCACCTGGATTACCTTTGCTGTTTCCATAGCTTACCCTGGTGTATCTGTTTCTATGAAACTGTGAAGGCAGTTTATTATATAATATCTAAGAGCTTACACTGACTAACCCACTGAATGAGGGCTTTTGTTTCCGCTCTTTGAAGTTTTACCTAGAGAGGGTTTAACTCAGGGACGTGAAGGTCTAGTCCAGATTGTAAAGGAATTTCTCTGAGTTCATGCTTGTTTATAGAGGAAAGTGCTCTGAAATGGATCTGTTACTGTGTGTATACGGGAGCAGGAAGACGCAGGTGGAACAATGTGTGCATTGGCCAAATCAGCACCTACTGAAAACTCCCTGGAACCTTCAGTTGTTCAGTGTTCACTACACGTATAAATGCTTTCCTTGCACTACTTTGAACCTTTTTGACATTTGAAGCTTTATACAGCACAATAGCTTAATTCAGGATACAAGTGAGTCATTCAAAATATATGAATATGTGAGTGAATGAGTGCTTTTTCTCTTCTTAATCTATATGCTGAACCTTAGCCACTGAGTTGTGATTTTTGCATACTTTTCTAAGAGTGTGTAAGTGCTTTAGGATTTTTTAAATGCATTGAGATGACCTTGAATCACTGTGTTATCTGAATAGAGTACATATAATAGCCTTATTTTAACTGAAAAGAGTGCTGAGTGTACCTTGATAAATGAAACTATGTTTAAACTCAACTTTGAGAATAAAATATGAATATAGAAAATGATTTGACATGTGAAAACTAGGAGAAGGGAGTACTTGTATGTGTGACTTACCTATACACAGTGGTTGGTGGGTAGTTGGCGATGTCATAAATGAGTCGTATGTGTCCCTGATAAAGCTCCAGTGCCAGGGGGTCGTGGTCCTCCTTGTACAATAAAATACCATTATCTTTATCTGTTGCCACCTGGAGGGACAAGAAACAAGACACAGAAACAACAGATTTGTTAAAGACAATAATAACTGGTGAGAATTCATCAAAGAGGTCACTGTAATAACTGCAGCAACACAGCAGATAAAAATGCCATCAACATGTTGGTTGAAAGATTTGACAATTGACAACTGAATGCCCACAGTCTGACAGCTTGTTATTTCCATTGTCTGATTTAGTCATGTGGCTGACAGTCACAGTTTATATACAGATATAAATGGACCGTCTAAAGACTCTAAAGAATTCCCAAAGTTAGCATAGTTTAGAATTTTGCATTACATCACTGGAGTTAAAAACAAACAAACAAAAAAACCAATTCGAATAAGCTAATAACCATACATTTATTTTAAACACTGATTTTAAATTACTCTGTTAATAGTTTCTGCTGCTGTTATACTAAATGCAAACTTTGCTTCCCATACTTCTGCGTCAGCTACAAATAAACTTTCCCTCTTGCGCAGCTTTCTTCTTTATATATCCATAAGAATTGTATGTACACTAAAATAATTCTGTAATTTTACAGATATTTTCTGTAGTTCTTTGAAATATACACAGAATATTAAATAAGTTACAAAAACAGACTGTGAATTAATTTACAAGTTTAATCTAAAATAACATAAAAAAACAAAAAAATATATTTTTTTCACATAAAAATATTTACAAACGCATCATAATCCCTAATTTCTGTAGTTTCACATAGATTTCTTTGTGAATTGACAAATATTTTATAGATTTCTGGAAGTTTCAGCAGCAAAAAGGTTATCATTATTATTATTTTTACACCTGGTAATATCCTTCATCATCAGGTTTATTTTCCATGCTTTGACAGTATTGTTTTGACCTCCAACAGCTGGAATTTTGTTTTATGTTTTGAATTATATTGGTGTGTCTAAATCGAATTTAAATAATTGGCAAATCCTTCATTTTTTCAAAAAGGTATAAAAAAAACCCAACCCAAAAGGTAAAAGTTAAATTCCACCACACATGATTTGAAACGAGGTGACTCACACCTCCTTCTCTCAGAGACACACTTGACATGTCACACTTGCTCGCGTGCTCCGCTAAGCGCTAACTAACTAGCAAGTGGAAATGGGGCCACGGGGCCAAGCACTTAACACTCTGGCATCAATGGAGCATAGCCAAGTCAACACCTGCTAACAAGCTGCTGGAAAACAGAGAGCGAGGCATACTAAGAAGAGAAATGGAGGGAGAGATGTGGAGAACAAAGACAGAGAGAGAGAGAGAAGGGGGTGGAAAAGAGAGAGATACAGAAAAGTGGGTGAACAGAGAACTGGGATTCAGACTGAAGGAAAAGAGAATAACTGTTAAAGAGAAAAAAAGGAAAAACATACAGTGATTTATGAAGTGCTGTGGCCCTTTCATTCTTTTTTTTCATTTTCTCTCTCTTAGCCTCTGAGTCAGGGCCTCTTGGTAGAGTTTTAACAGCCTTGGCACTGACATTGAAAGCTCCTGGCACGAATGTAGGAGCACACACACACACACACACACACACACACACACGTCCATTCACTCATGCTCACATGGATCCAAACAGGTGGTAAATATCAATTAGACTGCCCTCCTTTTCGTGTTTCTCTTTCGTCTACTTGCACTCTCATTTCCAGAAAGGAGGAAAATACGTCTTTATTAGGAGCTGACTCTCAGGTGTCCAAGATGTATGGCCTGTGTGACCGAGCATGTGTGTGTGAGCGTGTGCACAGACACCAGTGCGCAGTGTGCCATGAAAACAGAGGGCCCAGCAGATGTTTGTTTTGCTTCGCCGGCTCTATGTTCTGTGACTCTATAGGCTTGATCTCGGCGACTCACATCTCTATTTCAGAAAATGTTTTTGGTATTTTCAAACTTCAACATCCTATACAAAGTATACTCCAGCAAGATGTTATCGATCTGTGCAAACATTATAATGATTATTGCAAAACAGGAGTTAGATTTGCACACTCTGTGACCCATAATCTGCGTGGACAGAGGTCAAAGGTTAACCCTACCTGTAATGAAATATGAGCAGTTGGACGGAGCTTCGCGCCCGGCAGCTCCACGTGCCCATCCCGACCCAGGAAGTGAACGGTGACCATCTTGTCACATTTATTGCCATAGAAACCGGGCATGCAGCGGCAGATGGGCTCCCCAGCAACCACCAGGCACTGGGCGCCGTTCTGGCAATCCGATTGGTCGCAGGGGCTGGTCTGCAGCAGGATCATTGGCGGAGGGTTCTCACAGAACAGCCCGCTGAGGGAGGAGTAGATTAAACAGAAGATAACTTATTCATAGGAACTTAATTGCATAATATGATGTGTCTGCATCCTCAAAAAGTTGTTTAGTGCTTATTCTGTAATTTCTCTCACTGCATTACATTTGAAGTTTGCACTGGCAAAGATAGAAAGGTAATAATCTTGAGGAAAATGTACACATTTTATCAGCACTACATTGCTAACAGATTCTAAGCATCTACCTGTATTTACCTGATCTTCTAGCATCTGAAACACTTTTCTTTAAATTTTCTTTCATACAGCATTTTCTTCATATCTGTCTCCTTTTTCCTTTTTGTTCCCTGCATACCTATGCCTTCCTTTCTGTCTTTTTCCTCTCCTGTCCCTTATGATGAATTTGTTTCTCTCTCGCCAACAGTCTCTGCTATAATTAACCACATGGAGCTGCATCTGCTGCATGCACACACACGCACACACACTCGCGCGCACACAGTAGGTCGAGACAGTCAAGTGTCTGATTATGAAGTACCATCTGCATCTCCTCCCAGTCTGGCCCTGCAGTGTTTAACTATGTTTGTGTCTGATTTGTTTCCATGGCTCTCACCTGAAACCCTCTTTACAGACGCAGGTATAGCCATTGACGGCGTCCACACACTCCGCTCCATGTTGACACTTATTCTCCAGACAGTCATTATAGTCCTGCTCGCAGTGTTGGCCCACGTAGCCGGGTAAACACTCGCACCTAGAGTGACATGGAAATATGAACAGGATCACTGTGTGTGTGTGTGTGGGCAGCAGGCTTTACCACATGATTGCAGATGTTTTATTGTACAAAGAGGGGACAGGTTTGGCCCTGCTCTACAGCATGTGTGGTCAGCAACATGTGCTTCCTGCTTAAGTAGTTTGTTTTCGCCACGACTCACTGACCAGGTTCCTTATGGATTAACTCAGTTCTGAATGGTACATGAAAAATATGTGATTAGTAATTCCACATTTGCAAAACCTCTTCCACAGAGTATTTATGAACGTCTACAAACCAAATAGACAGTAACTGTAACAGTTCCATTTAATGGAATATTATTATGAAACTATGCACTGGTTTGTTTGTTTGTTCATTTGTTTGTAGCATTATGGAAAAGCTTATGGACAGATCTCAATTTTTGATTCAAGATTTTTGCAAAGATCAGAGCATGGGATCCTGTTCAACCCTTTAACACCTGAGCCTGCAAATTTCCACCTGGACTTTTTATGCTTATTTTGATTTCACATTCAAAATTAACATGCAAAATCTAACATTCGTTTGCAGTTGCAGTGTTTTTGTTCACTAAAACTCTAAAATAAAAATCAATTTTTGTATTTTTCTTCTATTCTTGCTTCATCATCAATGTTATTACTATTACACCACATAGTACATAGTAAATCAGCTACTTTGCCGGCTTCGGGGAGACGTGCTAGTGAAATTACTGCAATGGCACCATATTCACTGTAAAGTGCATCATCTCAGCTTTCAGGAACTGTTGGAATTTTTCTGAGTGCGTAAACCGTGACATAATAACGGTAATCCAAAGATGCATGTGCAGACCTGTCGCCGACGACACGCTTGGAATTGAAGGGTTAAGAAAATCCTTACAACTTAAATGTGTTAAGAACAGCTTTGTCACATCTTGTTGAAAATCTACACATGTATGACAGGATGACAGTGTCTGCAATCTGAGACAATTTGTGAGGTAGATAAAAAAACACACATGTACCTGGATTATGACTTGGCAGAGATTTTGCTCTCAGTGCTTTTTAGTTGTAAAAAGTAATAGCCAATTTGTGTGGGCTGCAATGTAAGAATATAGATATGTGTCTATCACTGGAAAAAGTGTGGCCCAAAAACAAATAACAGAATATAAGACATTTTTCAGGTTTTACAATTTCTGGTAAAACTACATTTTAAAATACTGTATACAAATTAACTTCAAATTGCTCTTTATCACAACTAACACAAATGTATGTGCATCTTAAAATACATCTTCTTCTACCTCAGCGACATGCACAGATGTTTGTATCTGTGTGTGTTTGTCTGTAGGCAGCAATTTTTAGTAGTGATCACCCTCTGTAATGACCTCACAGCTCCTGTCACTTTCACAGTGATGTGATCTCTAAGCCTTTTAGGAGGTGGCCTCCCGTGAAGCTGCTGCTCACCTGTAACTGCGGCCAACATGGACACACTTTGAGTCGTGCTGACAGGGGTCGAACCCACCGAGACAAGGGTCAATCACCTCTTCACACAGGTCGCCTGGGGAGAGAGGAGACAATTTTGTATTTCATTCTGTTTTATTAGTTATTAAAAAATTTTGCATATAAGGCTAAATCAACAGGTGGTGAATGAAAACGCAGATTTTTTTTTAACGTCACTTGCAGCATAAATTTGAATATTTTTTCAGAATAAGAGCATGGAAATTGAAGTTGGAAGTAAACAGAGGAAGAAAAGCTGTGGGAGAGTCTAACCTTTTCACATTCACTCGCTCTTAGGTTCAAATGACAGTGGAAAAAGGGGTTGGAAAAAGATAATTTCTATATGTGTATATCTTGTTCAAGGCCTCATATGTGTAGTGGAAGTCCTCGTGTGCACAAACACAGAGGGAACATTATCAGCTTTACTCAGAGCTGATGGAGAAGAGGGTTAATAGGCTGTGTAACAGTGGTAGCACACACACACACACACACACAGTCACACTTACATACTCAGAGGGTGAGAGGGGTTAACAGAGTGTGTGTAAAAGCAGGAGCTGAAGCTGGTCATAAGAAGGAAGAGGAGATTGTGAAAGGTCAAGCACATTTCCATCGTTCTCTGCCTACTTTAATCTAATCCTGCTGCCTCACTCCCACCCTGTCTGTCTCCAACACCCTCTTCTCCACTCACTTCTGGACGCATGTTTTTCAAGGCTACAATATATATCCTGCCACTGCTGGAAATGATGTCTGAAAAGGTGTGCAGTGAAAGCAAATTCAAAATGTCTAATCTTAGAGCTCCCCAAGAAGACTATTCACACTTTAGACACTTAGTTAAAGATGCCAACATTAATTCATCAAAGTGAAATTACCTGCGATAGCTTAGAATAATTATCATACACAAATTAGGCAGTGTTACCGAAGAAGATAAACATGTGAGATGTAATTTACCCAGTGGCTCATAGATCTGTTCCCACTGCAAGAGCCTCTTTACTGTAGGTGAGTTTTCGAAGCAGGATCCCTGACCTCTGTCTAACTTGTGCCAGAAAGCAATCCAACAGATTGCCAGTATTAATTATAAAAGACTTTGCAGTCACATTTGTTTTCTTGTAAAAACAAAAATGTCATGACAGTGAGTAATTAATGCTAATGTGCCAGTCGGGCCACATTTGATCTTGTAAGCATATTAGCAGTGCAAGGGACGGTTTCCCTCAAAAGGTCAATTTTAGCAGATAATAAAAAAAGACAAAATATTAACACTAAAGTTTGGTGATTTAAATAGTCATCCTTCATTTGTAGCAAAGCAAGCATCGCTGCTGGAGAGATGACTTATGGCGCATTTACACTGGTACCTACTCGCTTTGCTTCACTTCGGATTGCTCGGGATCGGCCCCTCGGTAGCATTTACATTGCCAAGGATAGTCCTTCCTTCGTGTAGCTGGTCGTCATTCGTGACATCATCTTCTATCCGATTCTTTTGTTTTTGACCGCGCTGTCCAGCTCCTGCTGAATTTTCTCATCGGCGACTAATGACAGAAAGGTTTGCACCTCGTCCTGAGTCCATGGGGTAGGATTTCTAACAGATGCCATTTCTCTTCTTGTTGTTATTTCAAACACGTCTGCACAGTTTGCCGAACATTTAAAAAAGCTAGGACAGATTACGTGCCGCGCAGTGATGATGCAACGATGCAGTGACGATCCGACCAATAAGATTTTAGTACCTGCTCCGACCTGACCGGGTACTTTTTTTTGGAACTGCAGGAGAGGAGGTACGAAAAGTTGTACCAGGTACCAAGTTCCAGGTACTTTCTTTCCAGTGTAAATGCACCAAAACTGAAGCAAAGCGAGTAGGTACCAGTGTAAACGCGCCATAAAACTGACATTTGTAAAATTACTGTATGATACAGGAAAACAACTACTCATAGCTATCTTTTGCCAGTAGTGGAGGTTTTTTTTTTTTTTTTTTTTTTTAATTTTCACGAAATCACATCTTTTTCCACTGGGAGGCTATGGCTCAGGTGGTAGAGTGGGATCGGCTATGGATCATAAGATTGTGGGTTCGATCCCCAGCTCCCCCTGTCCACATGTTGAAGTGTCCTCGATCAGGAACCCTAAGTTGGTCCCAATGGTGGCTAGCGCCTTGCATGGCAGCTCAGTAGCCATTGGTGTGTGAGTGTGTGTGTGTGACTGAGTTGCCTTGAAAAGCACTTTGGGACCTAGCTTAGGACAAGAAAGCGCTATATAAATGTACTCCATTTACCATTCCACTTAATTTTTGATTAAATTTACTTTGATTAAAGTAATGATTTTACATGTAAAACATATGCTTCTGACTCTTATTTTGAAAGAATTCCTGTATACTGTATTCTGGAAACATAAAATCATTAGGAAACAATCTATCTTTAAAGCTCTGCATAACACTGTGCTCATTGTTCCTCACTTTGAGTTAATACTTTGTAAATATATTGAATGCATTTACTTGCAAAGAGCAGCCACCCCTATTTTCTACCATCTCTACATGTTGTACTAAATATTGCTTCCATATATTAATGACTCTATCCAGAGTTTCGGGATTGAATATGTATTGTATTTTTGTAAACACTGCTAAAAGGCATCCACCAGCTTTGGAAGAAAGAATAATTCGTTTGACCCTTTAGGTCTCAGACGCAAATTAAAATTCAGCGTTCAGACTCTTGTTTTGGCTCACTCATTCTGCACTTCTGCTTTGCACTGCTAATGTTGTCTACTTGTTTTACAACTTTAGTTTGATGTGTCTTTTACAGTCATGCAATTGCTCGTGCTTTTTCGGGATCCAGTTGATAAATATAACATCAGCGCACACAGACGTGTACAGTAACTTTCAGCGAGAACTGTATCCTCTGAGTCTCTGGGTGCATCGTACACACTGCACAGATCACAATAAGTCAATAGTAGTTGTTTTAAACATTTTTTCTTGCAGGCTAAATTGGAGGTTAAATGCTCAAGGTACCGTTTTAGGTCAGATATGGGCAAAAATACGTGATCCAAAATGCTATGTCCTCTGAGATTTTTAATATATCAGAAATAAACAGCATAAACACTCAGCTCTTGTCAAAATATAACAAAATAAAAGACGTCTGTATTTCCACTCATCTAATAAAATGAGCTGATAATAACGTCATCTTCTTACTTATGAAATAAATGAGACAGTTTCTCAGAATAAATACCATCACTCTGGTCTCCCATGTGATTTTATATAATGAACTATTTCTGTTTTATTTCAGACGAGTTGCTGGCGAGAGCTTATCACGAAACAACAGAGAGTACGTTGTAGTTTATGACAAAGGAGTCATTAGGGACATTACTGATCATGTCGTATCGTTTTAATTGCTGGCAATATATAACAATATTGTATTCTAATAGGGTCAAGCATCACACTTCTACTTCATCCACCTCCTCGGTGACAAACTGGGCAGAGGCTCGAGTGTGTTCGATTAAAGGAGGACACCACTTGGGAGTGATTAAAGTTTGATGAAGCATGCATCTGCTCACAGATAGAAATGTTGTTTTGAGGTTGTTGCACTGGTTACTCTGCCCAAGTGACACAAAAAGTATTTTTAGGGGTATTAAAATTTAACATAGTACTTGCAATTGGTACATTTCCATGCAGCACAAATGATGCAGATGATAATAAAGCATTTTGTATTACAAATGTGCATTTTGAAAATGATCTGATTTAGCGGTAGATGGTGACCTGCAGGGGAACAAGAGGCAGAAGGTGTTTGACCAAGAAGAAGTCTTTTATCTGCATTAATCAGACAATTAGCATCAACAGCCTTCAATCATAATCTTCAGATAGATGATTTTGAACAATGCTTCAGATACAAGATGCATGACTGAGAGCAGATTAAGGAGAACGCAGCAACAAGTTGATTCACATCAGTAAGACGTGTCAAAGCTCAGTGACTGGATGCATGTTTTTAATGGAGTGACAGTTTAAAACCAGATACAGAGGATTATGACAGTCCACTTTCATACATACATCATTTTGGTGTGGACATGACCTAAATACAATATAGAAATAACACAACATCAGAACTGTTCATGGGCAGTGGGCAGAGTTAACACAGCATTGCGTCACTGCTGTAATGACCAAAAGTGGGTCAATCTCGACCCCGTGACTTTTCCTGTGTAGCTTTGTATGTTGTCTGGCCACAACAACACCACAATATGAAAACTCTTTTGAATACCTGCTGGAAAAAAAAAAAAAAAATATATATATATATATATAAACATTTAAGCTGTAAAAACAGAATAATAGCAGCATAATCACCCTCACACGCCCACTGAGACCGTCCCTGCCAGACACCACGCCGCTAGTTGGTTCAAAATTGTGAAATTTGTGACAACCAAAGCTAAATATGCATACAGAGTTTCTCCCCAGCGAAAAGCTCAGTTGCACGAAGGCAGATCAAGAAGAGCCTTTCCCTCAAAGGGTTTAGTGCTGCAACCCTCGAGAAGCTTTTGAAGGCAACTAAACTTAGTGCGTGCATAGTATTTTTTTTCTGCAGCTTTTTACTTGCTGTAAATACAACTACTAATATTGTATTTTTCATTCTACCTTACATGACAGAATCCTTTTGTTTGTTTCGAGATTGAACTTGATGTAGCTGTGATTAATGAATCCTGTTGTGCTGCTGCATATTCGCCATCCCATTATTCAAAACGCTGCACGGATGCACACAGCGAGAGAAGCTATTTACTGTACTCAGGATGACACTATAGGTAGTCTCCTGTCTGTCGTACATGATGGCCCATCCTCCTGAACCAAGTGAACCAGTTATGGTACTATGTTAGTTGTTTATCTTTGCTTCAATGCCCCAAACACGAACGCACATTGTTTTTGCATCACTGCACTTGATAAACCTTCTCTGTGTTTCTCTTATTATTTTCATATATTCAGTTCTGCTTGACAGGATTTTATATTTGTCCGCGCAAAAGTAAAAATAAAAGCAAGTGACATTTTGTTATGCATAAGCCAAAAAATGTGTAAGATTAAAAGGCAAAGAAATAAATAGTTAAATAGTGAATAACAACTGCCCTGGACCAAAGCGTGCTCAGATAAAAGTTGGCATATCGAGCTGCGGAAAAGCTTCAGACAAGGGAGTAATTGGTTTCTTTGGGACATGTGGCAGGGTGTCAACTGAAAGGTTACAAGGGCCATCAGACATGCAACTCCCCAGACCATGACACTGATGACAATTAATAAGAATCCCTCATCATCTCCCATTCACATCATGTTGATCGTTTCATCAATATCACCGCAGGTAGCTTGGGAGGGATTAATGCCGATAGATACTTTCCAAGAGGAAACTTTCCTTTTTCCTACAGTAACTTTAGAGTCTGTTCACTCCTCCATTTTAAATAATTGCATGTAGCATAAAGAAGATCAAAAGGAAGACAGAATAGAGGTTCGGTGCAGACGGAGTCAGAGGCCGGCCGAGAAAAGAAAAAGCAATAACGCAAAAAATAATAAAGCACGCACATCTTTGAGAGTAGGTGTTTGCTTATTTGTCTGCCAGAGCTTTTGGTGTGTACGTTAGCGTGCATGCATATTTTCCTTTCATGTGTCTCACAGTCGGATTCAATGAGATGAAAGCTTCATTTGGATGGCGAGCTCTTTGTTTAAATGTAACTCTTTATTTCCTTCGTCAAGGGGAAGTCAGATCGCGACCCTGTGCTTCTGTCAGTCATCCCTTCAGCCCGGAGGGAGACAGTCTGTCTTCATCACGCAGGCCCTCCATCCTGCTGTCCTTTTGTTTCAGACTCTATTCATAGATCATGAAGAGAGAGACGTCTCTCACTTTTCTCTTTCTCTCTTTAATCCTATTTTTGTCCTTGTGTGGCTTGATTAAGTTGTCATGCGCGGGGCCGAATCCCCTCAGTCCATCCATCCTTGCGGTGTAATAATTATCAAAATGGATGCATCTCAAACAAGCGCACACACACCACCCAGGGGGAGGCTACAGGTGGGGTGCTCGTGTCGCTTATAATCAACAAACTGAATCAATCAATGGTCGTGTTCCTGCTCTGTGTCCTGTTCCTCTTATCAAAGCACAGGAAACTCAGCAACAGACGCCTGTTAAAAATATCTTTGAGTCTATTTGCACACGTGTTCATGTTGCTGTGTGTGCGTCTGCCTGGTTGCACTGTATGCCTGTGTGAGCCATGTACAGTATCTGCTCCCAGAGTACTTAGCCGGAGGAGCTGTCTGCTGTTTGAATAAGGGCAGTCAGTCACCGGCACTAAAGAGAACATTCATCAAGCACTTTCACAGCTTACACCTGTTTCTGCTGGCTAAGGCAGACAAGCTGGGACGGCCGCGGTGCCACATCACTCTCAGCGCTCTCTCAAGTGTTCCTGTGGGGGCTACGCACACATATTGTTCCTGATGTTTTCCACATTAGCTCCCCGCAATGACCATCAGCATTTATAGGTAAATAAAGCTAACCTGCCCCGGCGTGACAAGGGAGCGAGCAAACGAGGACACGCTGGTTATTAACGTCCCTAAATCACAAATCCACCTGCACCTGCATAGCGGGTGCATTTCAAACAACATTACAGAGTCATCATCCCTTACTTGCACTGCGGAGAGCCGGGGTATGACCTCACGCGGTCGCCAGCGGTTGGATGCGGTTGTTGCCAGTAACAGCAGGCATCGATGCCTCCTGGAAACCGTAGGACTATAGCAATGCTTAATTTCCTACTAATACGACAGCTGTGTTCTAATCATGATAAAGAGCTGCCCGTGATGCATGAGGACCCAGTGGCCTCACCTTAGTGCTCAAAGCGTTGCTTCCTTTCACTGCTCTACTGCATCACACATAATTGCCTAACTCCATTCTGACATGGCCACTCAGTGGAATTGGGCCTTTTTAAGCTTCACATCTCACACTCCTCCTGTTTGGTGTGAGTGTCTCACAGTTTTACGGCGCTCACTTCAGTGTGCATCTCCTTATATGGACAGGATATGGGCATTATTAGTGTGATCCATCTGAGGATATGCGTCACTACTTCATATTTTCTTCCCATCCGCCTCAGGTTTTGATATTACACTCTTATCTTCTTCTCCGTGCCCCTGTTGTCTGGTGTAGTGCAGGAAGGAGAGAGGAGAAAAAAAAAAAAGCCTCTTCACTCCTCACCCATGCAGTACACATTCACGGCTTTATCGATTTCCTTTAAAATTGTATTTGCAGAAAACAGGAAGAATGTGGGCTTTAATATTTCCTACTCTCTGCAACACCTGGTCTGGGTTGCTAGGTAACACGTTGCATGGCAGTGTTTGATGTGTATGTACTCTTTGCAAATGGCTTTGATCCTCAGCACACTGACAGACTCTCCACAGAGTTACCTTCCCCTGGTAGTTTTGGCACCTCATCACACCATGTAGAGGAAAATGTATCTGAAAGCTCCCAAGTGAAATGGAGTACCTGCCTTGTTAGGCAAAGTAGAAAAGGAAAGCTGTCCAGAAAAGTTTAAGCTTAAACTAGTTTCATTAAGACCGCTGCCTCCGAGTCATAACGCCACGAGGTAAAAGAGCGCACTACGCTGCGGACGACACTGCTTAATAAAAACATCTACAGAAATTCCAGCGTGAAAAGCGTATCATTTAAATAGACCACAGCTGCATAAAGAAACATAAAGGTTAAACACGATAATGAGACTATGCTTTCAATGTAACAAGATGTGGGATCTTCAAAGCCATCTCCCCTATAGCACTCTTGCATATAATTAAAGAAACACTCCCTGTGCAACACTTCACTTCCACACCATGACATTTTATTCCTCCAGTGTGGTAAATTCTCATTCTAGTCGGAGCAGAAAGAAAAATTACCGACAGAGAAATCAGTCAAATTTATTGCTTGAAAAAGAAACACACACACACCCACACACACACACACACATGTTCACATTAGAGCCTCTGTTTTGAGGCTGCTGGTTAAGATTTTACTGGAAACCATTCTGAAGATAATCTTTTCAATGCACGATTCACAAAAAATACATTCAGTACAAATAAGTATATACAAGATTTACAGTGAACAATATAAACAATGCCAGTCTTAAAAATCTGTTTATTGTTCACCACAGTGAGCGAGCTAAAGGGAAATCTCTGGCTTTTGTCAAAAGAAACAATTGAGATAAAGCAAGTATAGAAATGATTCTGAAACAGCTTAATTATGCAAATCTGTGATTATATGTGTTAGCTTGTTAATAACAAATTAGAAAGATAGACTACTCTACGATGCCATGTGTACTTCTAAAATATGTACACATACTGTAGTCAAACAAACGCGTCCAAAATGAATCCGACAGTTTGCCATTCGACACAGAGATGCACAACATGTAGATGTGGCCAAAGGAAGATGCAGAGAGAGAGAAATGAGATGTGCAGTTGCTGGCCCTGCACACAAGTGCATTTCAGGTTGTGTGAGGTTATTACAGGTTTGATTATTGAGTTCCACAGGGCAATTGGCTCAAATGAGGGCTGACAGCTTTGGAGGGCAGCAAACAGCTGGAGAGCTCATCTCTGCCAACAGCCATATTAAGACCATTTCACTCCCAGGTGCATCAGCTGCTATGATCTGTGATTAAGGCATAACTAATGAAGAGTTGATGAAAGTAATCAGGTGCCACTGCATCTGCAGATGCTTTCAAGATGCTGGAACTGTACCTTCATCGCTTTATAGGGGGAGAAAAAGGGCCTCAACAGGCAGAGTGGTAATAATGGCACTGGCTTTCGAATTTAAGATCCAACAATAAATTCATTTTTTTACAAGCTGCTCATATTGTCACTGTCCCTTTAAAGACAAATTACAGCACAGTGAGCTCATCTGTCACATCCACTTGAATAACTGCCAGTATACTTCAATATAGTATCACATGAGTGTCACTCACTCACACTTTTATTTACCAATTTGGATCTGGAACTTAGCATCAACCGTCTGACAAACTAAGCAGCATCACCGCGTTGTAGAAATTCCTGAAGTACAGCAGCATAATGAAATAATCTTCTGAATTCTTGTTTCAGAGGTGGGGTTGGATTTGGCTGAGGTCCAGGTGTATAAATTTCTGAGTGTTACACTTTCTGCAAAACGATGTTAAAGCCTGTCGGAAATGAATTGACATAATCTCTCCTCAGTGCAATATGTATGAGCAACCAGTCACCGTGGCAAAATAAAATTTGGCCTGATGCTATGCACGACGTGGGTGTTTGGACCCCTGAGCATCTTGTAATTGCATTTGATAATGGTTATTTCTTTCTCCTTATAATTTTCCTTGCAATATGGGTGATAATAGGAAAACTGTGTAGTACAGGGACTGATAAGATGTTTAACAGGTTCAAAAGATTAGGACGATTTCACCTGTTACTTCCAGTCTGACTTTGATGTAACAGAATCCACAGCCTTCCTGTTATTTGGTAAGCAGGGAACCCACACACACACTGATATTAGCAGTCGGTTTCATTCATCATTTAATTCTGCGGAGATGTCTCATCAGCCTGTCACCTGTTGTGCTGGCAGTAAACAAGAATGAATGATGAATTACAGAATTCAATTAGGTGACAGCAGCTGTCACCGAGGCTAGTTAAACTATTTGCAGTACTAATCTTGTAAAAGTCTGCAGAGAGTCTTGGGCTCTTTTTTTTATTTTTTATTTTTGAATCAGATCTGCATGTGGTCTGCTGTTGTTGAAAGAAGCTACATCACTGCAGAGGACAGGAAGCAGAATTGCATCTCAAGGCTGTTTCCATGTAATATTCATTGTCATCTGAGAACATAGCGGCCTCAAGTTTGAGATCAAAAGCATTTCAGTTCAGCAACAAGGGAAAGCACTTGGGTGTGGAGGAGGAATTCACAAAATGCCTTGGTCTGTGTTTGATATTTCATCTTCCACCGGACCTCTGCCAATAACAGAAACACATCTGTGCTGTGTCATGCATCTTCAGATGTTACACCATTGATTTTCAGAAAGTTGTATGATCCATCAGTCAGGTTAATTAGTGTTACCTTAAGCAGAACTACTTTGTTGTACATGAAGCAGAAGCATTCATCTTTTTTTCCTGGCATAGTGCTGATGGTTTGATGCTCTTTGTTGTTCATACTCTCTTGCTTTTAACATTCCTAATGCAGCTCTCTATTCAATGACAGTAACATGCCTCGACACACACAGAGCTGTGTTAACGCTTAAAAATGTTATAAATGTGACCTTGGACAAATAAGCAGCTCAAACCTGAAAACACTGACAGTGAAACCTTGTGACTTGATGTTAAATCACAATTAAAGCACTAATAAGTAGTGTTTGGATTTTTAAAATTTATTTTTCTTGTAATTCTGAGATCTTTATTTCATTTCGCAGCATCACCATAGGTGCTTATTGTCAGCTCATTGTCAGCTGTCACTGTTGCCACCAATCCTCAGAGTCTCTCACTGACATTTTCAAATGAATCTCGGCTCCTTTGCCTCCAGCTAGGAATAAAAATATCTAAATTTAGAATACAGTATGTGAACATCATGTGAATTTTGGGTTTACACTGGTTGTTACTGTTATACTTTCAGCCTAATACTATTTAAAGTGTGTATATGACTCCAGTGAAAACAGGAAGTCTCATCTTCATATCTGTGCACATGCAACATTTATTCACCTTTGTATTAATTCTTAATCAATTGCAAGAGGTAAGGTCTTTTTCTTTTATATAAAATTCCTTTGCAGGAGTTGACTTAATGGTTTAATTTAAGACTCTGATGACATTCATCTCTTGACCAACAGGATTTGCTTTCTATATCCAATTCTTCATCCCACATAT